>VUQS01039256.1:0-21186 GCA_015108495.1 Heterochromis multidens | reverse complement strand
AAGTCGCCAGTCTGTTGCAGGGCTAACACAGAGAGACAGACAACCATTCACACTCACATTCACACCTACAGGCAATTTAGAATCACAAATTAACCTAACCCCACTAACTGCATGTCTTTGGACTGTGGGAGGAAGCCGGTTTACCCAGAGAGAACCCACGCAGACATGGGGAGAACATGCAAACTCCACACGGAAAGGCCCCGGCTAGATGGTGGATTCAAACCCAGGACCTTCTTGCTGTGAGGCAACAGTGCTAACTACCGTGTCACTGTGCTGCCACGGTGACAATTAGGAAACAATCAACAGGAAAAAACTGGTGGAACTCTTCTTCATAAAAATGTGTTCTGCTTTATCTACATATACTAACCTGTGATGAGCACAGATGAGCACTGGTGTATAAAATCATGTGAAGGGGGAGTAATACAACGTTGTGGAAATGAATGACACAACTATTACAAAAGTTGCAATCACTGATAAATCACAAGATAAATGAACACAAGGCTTCAGGCAGCTTGAATTGATGCTGTGTTAAATCAGGTTGAACAAAACAGGGTTATTTATTAAATCCCACTTAGGTTCATTGTGAAAGGAGTAGAGAGAGTATTTGCACTGAACCACAGAATAAGACAAGGCAGCAATACAAATTAGTTATCCTAACTTCCCTGTCACTTATTGATTACATGTTGCTGTTTGCCAAGTGATCCGTGCTGCATAATACAAAAGTGAAACCTTTGTATTATGCACTGCAGCAGGATTGAAAGATCTGAGAATGTATTTTTATGTGACTAAAACTTTACAAATCTGTACATAAGGTAAACATGTCTCTTCTTTCTTAATCTCTACAGATAAGATGCTGCTCCCAGCCAGCCTGCTGATTGGTCTGCTGAGCCTGAATCGTGTGGGTGGTGTGGGGGGTTTTGCCCGTCTGCTCGATGATGTAGAGCTGCGCTCAGCTTTCTCGGTTGCTCGCACCAACAGCATGGAAGGTGGGCCAAAGATGACTGTGACCTTTGACACTGTTTATGTCAACATCGGCGGGGACTTTGACGCCAAGGCTGGTTTGTTTCGCTGTCGTATCCCTGGGGCCTACTACTTCTCTTTCACAGTGGGAAAGTTTCCACACAAGGACTTGTCTGTGATGCTGATGAAAAACAGGAACGAAGTGCAGGCCATTGTGTACGAAGAAAATGCAGGGGAGGAGAGGAAGGTGGGTTTCAGAGCTCTGATTTTTTTTTTTTTTTTATTTAGACAAAAGCTGCAACCAGGTAAATCTTATAATCCAATACAGTTTTACATGTTCAGTAGAAATCCATCCATTAAGTCCACTAATTACTGATTATGATTACTAGATTTACAGAATGTGATTGACCTTAACTGTTATTCAGGGCTCTCTTGCTGGCATAGGGTGTAAGGTCGGTAATAAACTCCTCAGCATCTCTCTGTCATCAACGACTGTGTGTGCAGAGATGCACCAATACACCTTTGCTTCTCTGTGCCTCACAATTAGCATTATAACACTGATAGTGTTAACAACTTTTGTGGTGGAAACCCAGTACTCAAAGCTCAAACCCTCCTCCATAATAAATACCTAACAGAATAGTAGCAAAAGCAGTTTTGCGTTGTCACTACTGGAAACACTCTGGTTTAGATGGTGTTGTGTCTAAATAGAGCATGCACAAGGCAGGACACCAAAGCTATTCTCATATTGTTCTGTTCTAGGGAGCTTGCAGGGTAAAGTTAACTTACTGGCATAAATGAACAGGATGTCTTAAGGTAAATACTCTAGATAGTTTAATATTTTTGGAAATTCGCTTCTTCTTTAGCTTTCGGTGCATTGGTAGGTGTGTTTTTTAACTTTGGAACCTGCTTTAAATGTTTATGCTAAGCGAGACTAACTGTCCTACCAGCTCCAGCTCCATAGTTAGTACTCTGATCAGCCACAACAGTAAAATAATCTACCTTACATTGTGCGTGTAGCCCAACATGAATCTGGTATGTTTTTCAGTGCTCAATTGTTTTGGGATCTGGAAGGCAGGGTCAGGGTATTAGGCTCTATGTCATGTTCCTTAAGACTGTTCCTGAGCTGATCTGCAGTGCGGCAGGACACATTATCCTGCTGGGTGAAGCCACTGCTATTAGAGTCATCCAAGTGACATCCACATGTCAGGACTCAAGGTTTCCCAGCAGATCATTGGAGTGTACTGTTGCGACTGTTACATGTACATTAAAACAAAAAATGCATCAGCTTCTAATTTAACCAAGTTAACATATTTCCCAAAATGTGAAACTTCAATAACTTTTAGGCAGGTTACGTGACTTTAGACAGAATCTCATTATTGATTTAAATAATTTCTTTCATGATGCATTTTTTCTCCCCCAGGGAAATATTTACTGTGGTCTTTTATCATGTCAGAGCTTGTGGTACCACTCACATAGGGCATGTCTGTGTAGGGATGGGGAATGAAAGCAGATCAGAGGGGATTATTCCCTCAAATGAAGAGTTGTGTGAGGTAAATGATTGGATCATGTGTTTGTTGTTGATGTAAAACAGGCCTAGATATGACTCCGCTGGGATAACAAAGTCTATGTTGTTCCTCAGGTGCAGAGCCAGAGCGTCATGCTGCAGCTGGAGTTCGGTGACACCGTCTGGCTCCGTCTCCATGGTGACCCTCGCTATGCGCTGTACAGCAACACTGGGCACTACACCACCTTCAATGGTTACCTCGTCTACCCCGATGTCTATGGCTACCAGACACACCACCATCACCACCAGCAGCATCCTGACTCCCAGCAGCCCCAGCAGGACAACATCCCACTGCTGAACAACAACCAGGCCACAGATCATGTCAAATCTGAAATGAGGGACGAGGAGAAGGAGGTGCAAATTAAAGAGGAAGAGGAAGAGGAGGAGGACGAAGAGGACGACCAGAGATCTGCCTTCTCGGTGGGGCGCACCCAAAGCATTGTAGGTGAAAACCAACTGGGCATGCCACAGCACCAACCAGTGAGCTTCGACACGGCATTTGTCAACATTGGAGAAGACTTCAACGTGACGGAGGGAGTGTTCACCTGCCGCATTCCTGGGGCATACTACTTCTCCTTCAACGTGGGCAAGATGCCCCAGAAGACGCTGTCCGTCAAGCTGATGAAGAATCGCCTGGAGGTGCAGGCGATGATCTATGATGACAGCCAGGGCGAGAAAGCTCTGCAGAGCCAGAGTTTGATGCTGTCACTGAAACCAGGAGACACAGTCTGGCTCTACTCCCACCAGAGAGATGGATTTGGTGCCTACAGCAACCACGCCAAGTACATCACCTTTACTGGCTTCCTGGTATACCCCGATTTCCCTACTGCCACCACCACCACCAATACTGCCACCAGCCAATCATATGCAGACAAGAAACCCTAGCTGCAGCACCTTGGCTAGGGACTGAACATTGTTGGAGGAATTCATGCAAGATGGAAAAGTTCCAGATTTCACAGAAGGCACTGGGGAGTTCCACTCCAAATGAATGCTGCTTTGTGGTTGTCTTTCTGCTTCATACGAATTCCTTCACAAAGTCACAGGGACCTTGGAGTGAGTGCAGTGCTTAAAACAAAATCAATTTTCAGCCAGTGGCTTCCCAGGATATGACTTTGGCAGATGTGAATATTTCACTCTTTAATGAAAATTCAGTGATTATCACCCACTCATCTGTGTTAGCTCATGAGTTAGCTTCCATGTCTTTTATACAGCTCAAAGACAAAACTATTCCGTGTTCACTGTAAGTGAACCACACTCAGTGTATCAGTGAATTGATGCAGACTGGTTATTATAATGCTAAAAATAATTGCATTACTGGATAGAATGGTAATGTTTTACTTTCTGTCTCTCCCAGTATATAAAACATTTATAAAACACTAAAAAGTAAAAAAAAAAACTTTGAGTCAGAAGTGACCATACTTGGACAAGAACATCAGCAAGTTAGGCAAGCTAGGTCATCAAGCTGCATCCAGACATGGTGCAGACACACATACCTGATAATTAATGGCAAATATTATACAAATAGAATACTAGAATGTCACTCATGAAAACTGAAGATTTGTACCAGACTCTAAACCTGCTTAATTCTGTTGTACTGGGATTGAGTCACTTTTGTAGTCAGCCTCAAGTGGCCATTCAAAGAACTGCAGATGCTGGCACTTTCATGTTGGCTTCATTTTGTAGCCTAGGAGGAAGAGGGTGGATGGATGGATGGGTGGATGGATGGATGGATGGATGGATGGGTTGAAGCGTGGTGCCCACTTTTAGTTTAAGTTGCTGACAAATAAACACATATATCTCTTTCCAACTACATTACAACATTAAGTGTTAAAATGAGGTGACTTTAAGTTAAGACTGAGAACCTACACAGACGTTAAGTGTTACAGAAATTATTATTTAATGTTCAAAATTTGCCAGTGTGTACCACATTTTAAGTATTTATACAATATTACAGTCCTTATATAGTATTTATATTATTCAACATTTTGAATATAAGGTCTTGCTCTGAAAAGGAACTTGCAGGCATGTGTTGATAAATGTAGTGCAGTAAAAAAGTGTATTTCCCTGTGTAATGTGCTGCAGAATTATAAAGGAAGGATTAAATTGCATACTTAAGCAAGTACTCAAAACTGTGCTGAAAACAGTCTGTGAGTAAATTACTTAGTTCCATTACACTGAGCAAAATGAAAATTCAAAATAGTTATGCATGCAAATTTCAGTCTGGGCTGCAGACAAGGCAGTGAGCCAGTAGTTCTGGAGACTTGCGTGACATAAAGGTGTGGTAGATAATCACTGAAGTTTTTATTTTTTGAGCAAAATATTCCTCAAAGTGCATTTGTTATCCTTGTCAAAGGTGTTTCTGCTTGTAAGGTAAAGTGTCTTTATTTTCTTTGTCTTTAGAGGCATGTGAATTGATATGAACTGTGTGTTTTGTGTCAAAATGAGTCTCTTTTCATTTGGGAGTTTGGTGTTTCTCTCCCCAATATCGGCCGCAGCAGGAGAAGAGCATGACGGGACAAAACTGACGTAGCCGTGGAAATGTGCAGACTCCATATCCATCCGACTGTTGACCACATGCCACCTCTGAGCCTGCGGGGATCTGGACCTTAATTTGATTTCTAATTCTAGCTGCGTTTAATTCATGTCTTCAGAACCACTGTGGGGAAAATTTAATTGCTTCTCCCAGGCTGCTATAATATGCATGTCTGTTTAATTTCATGCCACAGGGGAAAAGATGATGCTGTTCAAGTTGTGATGAACCTTGACTTTATGAAATCACCGTCTCTGTTGGAGAGGCACCATGTGAAGTCATACTTCACTTTTATTGAACATTTACATTTTTATTACAGTTAACTGGCTGTAAATTCACGAGAAGAAGGTTCTGGTATAAACTATGATCTAAACACACCAGTGTATGACAAATAGGCTAATTTCCTCCCTGAAGACTAAAGTATCAAACCAACATTAGTTTCATTAATCAGTATTTTGGTGTTAATGATGACATAAATGACTGTGTGCAATTAGAAAAGGTTGCTTACAGTGTCAAACCCACAGAGAATTATTATCCAGTTTTGCTATGAATGCAGCATTTTGTTTCATATTTACTTCACAGCTCACTCTCACAACTCTTACTGGTGTCATTTCCAGACACAACAGGCAGCTTTTTTTCATGGAAATATAAAGGCCATTTGCTACTATAAACACAAAATTAAGGACTAGTTTATGTGCTCCTGTTTATTTAACACAACATAGTTTCTTCAGTAGTTGGTGGAGAACAAAAATAGAGCTAAAAAGTAAAGATTAATTGAGTAACATTCATCAGGGGGAAAAGAAATGTTGCTCAATATCCTCATTAAATTCAAGCTAATTGTATTTTTTGAAAATAGGACTCAGCAAATTAAATCTGCAAAACAAATCCTTTAAAAAAAGATGCAAGGTCTAGTCGCCTAGCAACAAAATCTATTCCTATATATCACGAGTTTAAAGGGTTATTAACAAAACATTTCCCATTACAAACCAGAGGCCTTGACTTTTTCAGGCCTTAAATTATATTTTAAATCAATTTAAGAAGAAATTTCACTTTTTGTTTTAACCAGAGAAATCGTAAGAGAAAGACATGGCGCTCAAAGAATCCTGAGCACCGTGGGAGAATTCTTTGACAGCAGAGGTGGTGAAAGAAGTGTTCAGCTTTTTGGGAGCAAAGTTGGTACATTTTTTAATCTGCTTTTATCAGATTTGGATGGTGATTGTATATAAGTGGTCCCTATGTCGAGGTGATCATTGAAATTAAAGATAACCACTGATATGATTTTAACAGTAACCACTGTTTCAGCAAAGTGGTGACTAATTAGAAGAATAAAAAGAAAAGGAATAACCTCACAAGGATAATTTTCGTCTGGTAAAGCTGTGGATGGGGATGTTCATGTTTAAAGACTCAAAATCATTTAAATAAGTCATAATCTGCGAGTCTAAAAAGTTTTTCTTATGTCCACATCATAACCAGTGAATAAGGATCACAAGACAGAGAGGTCTCTTCTGTTAGGACAGCTGCTGATCCTGAACCACACTAAAAAATCTCTATTAAAAATTAATTAGCCCATGAAACTAGTGGAAAGCGATATCATACTCTTGTCTATGAACACTTCCTCTTCCTCCAATGAACTGCATTCAGACTGAAGCACCACAGCAGGGGTAATCATTGCGTGGGTAGCCACGCTTCAGTTGGCAGGCTGAATGGCAGCAAATATTGCAGCCAATACACGTAACTCCTAAAATAATTAAAACAGCCACACTATTAATAAACAAGATGTCCGTACAGGCCTGTTAACTCACTGTGGTCCTGCCAGTTTTAGTGGCCCTTTGGTGCACCACAATGGTGAAAGCGTCATTGGAAGGAAAAATAAACAGTGGGCTGGTGTAAATTCATTTGGACTGATTAGAAAAAAATACAAGCTGCATTATAATAAGCATGCAACCTTTCATGTATCCTTGAATTATAACTGTCACCGATCTGGCAGTGTTCAACTCTTGCAGTAATGTGATTAGTTGCTTGCTAATATCAAGTGCAGAAAATAGAAAACTTCAAACCAAAGACAAACAATGGCAAATGAGGAGAATGAATCAGAGTTTGCAGCAGCAAAAAATCTAAACTTGTGTTTGAAAAGCCCAACTGCACAAAGCAAAACTTTAAAATGATGTAAAAGTCAAATAAATACAGTCTAGATAAAGCTGAAAATGTTGCTAAACAGTGGTGGAAAGTCAAAAAAGTCTTTGCTTCACTGTGATACCTTTGGGCACAGGAGAAATGATGTTGCACCTTCATTGGCAAGCGTCAGCCAGTCTCTGGCTTCAGGTGGCTCCACACTCACAGCCTCACTAATCCACAATTTCCTGTCCTTTACGGCTGCACTCACTTCTAAGAAGGGCACTAAATTCTGGACAATATGCGATTTTTTTACAGTATGAAATTACACGGTGAGCGTGGCTCATTGCAGATAATAGTATATTCTGTCACAGTCTAACACTTGGTGGTTTCTCCGTTTCAGCCTCGGTGAGTGAGCAGTGCACAGAGGTGGAACCCCTCAGTTTTGCTTTCAGACTCAGAAAATCATGACCAGTCTGCAAAGGTGTTAAGAAATCCTGCACCAAACTTGTGTGATGCATGCATTTAAGTGAAAATACAATAAATGAAAAAGATACTTTGTCATGATTGCTGAGCAGCTTCACAGACCCAGTCGATGCCTGCTAACTGTGTACTTTTATTGATTAGTGAATTATCTGTACAGTAACTGACGATATGTTGGATGTTTCTGGTCTGTGCTTCTCTGTTTCTGATAACCCAGATGGAAGATTGTGTATTAGAAAATATGTGGAGCAGACATGAGTCAAAATGTGCTCACTTTTAGGAACTGCATAATTTTGCTTGGCATGATTGACAAAATTCACAGTTTTGTGTCACAAAATTGAAACTCCAAACCTGCTGATGGAAAAAGAGGGCTCATTTTGACCCATATCCTGTCTTCAGTAGTCTGGCTCATGTTGACTCTTTCTTTGAAGTGTTTTGAGTATTTCTTACTTGTAAAATGAATGCGTCAATGAAGATGTTTGACAAAGTAAAACACTGACAAAAGGAAACATACAGCTTGGACTGTTATTCATGATTAAAGCTAACGGCATTCAGAGAAATCTGCAGCTTTAACAGCTTTTAAATTCTGTGCTGCAACGCCACCTGCTGGCTATTTCCAGTGTTTGACGTTTGAAAAGTCTTGTGGTCAGGGACAAATAGTACACCACAGTTATTATTATAGTTTTGTATTTTTATTTTTCAAAAATCAGTTTAGTTTCATTTAGTTTCAGTTTACTTTTTATTTTAGTTTTGCTGTTTGTGTACGTGGTGGGAGGACGGGGTGTTCGTCAGAGGCAAATTTTATGAAGCTCATAACGGGTATTACATTATAAATACTTTAATCACATTCACATGGATGTCCGAGTCTCAATAAACATTTGAACCAAAGCCTGATCATGGAGACAAATTTGACCAAAACTGATAAAGACTTTTTCAGTTAGTTTTCTCTTTTTTCTGCTGCCTTGTTAACTACTACACCATGGAGCCACAAAGTTTAATCAAATGTAAGGTTTATGCCACAGCTGCCCTAAATTAACAGTATTGGTAATTACCAAAATCATTTTTTAAGTTTCTATAATGATTAATCCACCAGTATGTGAAAGCTCTTTAATGAAAATACTTTTTATGCTAAAATATAATTATTGTTGTTATCCATGAGTTTTCAAATTTATTGTTTTACAAAAAAGCAGAAAAAAAATAGTAAAGCTCATTATTTTTTGATTAAAATGCCAAATTAGTTATTGACTTGCATTCCTGAAGAGATTAGTTTTAGTGACCGATTGTGATGCTTGGTTACCTTCTGACTTCTCAGAGACGTCCAGTGTGCCGGATCAAATCTGGGTATCAAAACATGGATTCAGTTTGTTATTAGCCTAATAAATAACAATATATATGCTTTAAACAAGTTTTTGACAGCTTTCTAAAGTATTTGTTTTCTTGTTTTTATGATTCTCAATAGAGAGACTGAAAAAATTAGGGAACACTTATATCACACATCAGATATCCTGATAAATGAAATATTATAGTGGAAAATCTTTGACATTGTGTAATTTGAGAACAAAATGATGTAACAACAGTCAGTAGAAACCAGAATCACCAACCCTTTGAGGGCTGGATTCAAATGACACCAAAAATCAAAGTTAAAAGTGTTCCCTTAATTTTTGTGAGCAGTATGCAGATGAAACAATAAGTATACTGCAGATGATACAGAGAGCTTCCTTCATGTTTCCTGAGTTTAAACTTCATTCTTCCAACTCTACAACACGGACATTACAAAGTCAGTGTGGTGTATAAACAGCACTTCAACAGCTGTTTTCACAGGACTTTACTTGACTTATAAGAATCACTGCTAATAACTTTATAACTCATCAAGGTCACTTTGTGAATAGTAACTGATGGTTCCAACCTATTACAAACTAAAGCAAAAAATGTGCAGCATCAAAAAAATTTGTCAAAAAATTGATTAACCAAATATTTACTTTCATACACGCTGATGAGTATGACATCAGGAACTGGATTACCATAATTTTCTGAATTTAAGGGGTTTTCTTCTACTTGAATGGCCACTCATGTAAATTCCTCTAGACAGAATTTTTTTCAGCACATATTTGGGAAATTAATTAAGCAAAAATAAACTATTAAAGCTTTTACTTTGTGCACCACTGGGTTTACTGTGGTACTCTTAAAAACCTGCTAAACAAATTTTTCCAGTTTACTGTGGAGGAAAGTGACAGGTCTGTACAGAATCCTTATGTCAAAACCTTTCAGTATTTTTGGCATCAACTGGAACTGAAATCCAAATCCAAATTTAAGTAAAAAAAATGCCACAATGGTCATTTAAAGATGTTTTACTAGTATCTTTATTTACATAAATATCAGGATTCTTGAGGTGCTGGACTCCCAGAATCACACAAAAACAGAACATGGTGATGAAGGGTGTGTAGGCTAAACAGGACGACGTCACTTCTTCTCAGGGGCCTTGTCACCAGCCTCCAGCTTGGGTGCATCCTCTTTGGGATCTCGGTAGGCGGGGAACACCTCCCACGGCGTGTTCAGGTCAAACTTCCTAAACTCCTGCGACAGCTCCACAGGCTCCGCCACCACACGCTTCAACTCGTCATCATAACGAACCTGCACAGGAAGGCATGCTTCAGTTTGTAAGCTGATGCAGTTAAAATGCAACAGAATGTGAATTTAAGTCATTTCAGTTTTTCATAGCCAGATTTGGTAGATTTTAGGGATCTTTGTAGATAGAAGCTTTTCCTTAAAATGCAACCTTATAAAATGATTTTCTTAAAAACAATTCTTTCCTTAAAAATGTGAAAAAGTCAGATTTCTGAGGCTTATGGAGATTATTCATCATGAGCAAAAACAAAATGAACAAGAAGCACTCAGAGCGCAACCCTCTGCCAGGGCAGCTCACTCCCTGGGCAGTATTTACTTTAAAGGGAATAGTATTAAATTTTGTATATATTCATTTTTTGGGGCAGCACAGTGGTTAGCACTGTTGCCTTACAGAACGAAGGTCCTGGTTTCAAATCCACCATCTAGCTGGGGCCCTTCTGGGTGGAGTTTGCATGTTCTCCTCGTTCGCTGTATTCTGGCTTCCTCCCACAGTCCAAAGACATGCAGTTAGTGGAGTTAAGTTATTTGATTATTCTAAATTGTCCATAGGTGTGAATGTGATCATTTTGTTTTCTTTGTTCTTTTTAAATGTACTTTAAGAAGTTTGTAGTGCAGTAAAAATCAGATAAGGGCAGCATGACAGATGTTTACACAAACATTATGTAGGAGTAGGTAATGATAATAGGTATGGATTTGTAAATAACTGGACATGAATAACTTGAGTTTATTATATAATATTATACTACAGTATGTTTCTAACTAACCAGGCAGCTCATTCTCTTTCTTTAAAGATAAAACACATTTTGAGGTCAACGTGAAAGAAAGGCAGATGTGAAATGTAAAAGTGAGGTCAAAGGTCAAATGCCAGTATCATTTCCTAAATGTTGTCAATACAAACAAAGGCAGGAGAATTTTAAGCAAAGTTTTAACGATAAAAGATATTTTATGAAAGTTTGACCTTATTTGACCTTGAAGGAGAGGTCAGAGGTCCAAAGTAACGTGATATTGAGAATCCTCATATGCATATATGTTGTAAATACACAGCACACTTGTAAGAATCATAGTTTCTAAGTTTTAAGGCTTTTTGTCAATTTTCAACCAATGAATCACTAAGTTGACCTTGAAGACCTTGGTGGATGTGAGACAAATTTTAATGGATTAACATGACCCCACTCTACAAAGTTTTATCAGATTTCATTCAAAACTTTGAGCCATCATGTTTACCAAGAGAAAGAATGACACGCATGCAAACACTACCAGAAACATAACCTCAAATGAAAATGAATGCAGCAGAGCCAGATATAAAGCATGTGGGCACAGTTTGTTCCCTGTCTGACATTGATGGAGCTGAATAAAGCGGACTCAGAACTCACCTCCACATATCCTGACAGAGGGAAGTCCTTCCTGAAGGGGTGACCCTCAAAGCCATAGTCTGTCAGAATCCGCCTCAGGTCTGGATGGTTGGCGAAGAAAACCCCAAACATGTCCCACACCTGTTGTAATATAGCTTTACTCAGTTTGTCTGTGATGTCCATATAAACCATAACAAATGTTGAGTTTCATGACTGCAGCGTGTGACTCACCTCCCTCTCGTACCAGTTGGCAACCATGTGGACGGGGACCGCAGAGTCCACTGGCGTTAACTCATCTGTGTAGGTCTTGATGCGGATACGGGAGTTGTAGCGCAGCGACAGCAGGTTGTAGACAATCTGTAAACCAGCACACACAAGTCAGCTAGTTTATATGGGGTGTACTTTAGATCATTAAAACTGGAAGTCTTACTGTGAGTATCATAGTATACAATCAATGCAGAAATTAAATTACTTTAAAATGTATCCTTCTGGCTGGAACAGCACTGGTGCTGCCATTGTTTTCAGATAGACTGGTTTTCTAACAAACTGGGAAACTTTTTATTTATTTGGGCAGGTAAAAAATACGTTGATACACACAAAGGGGTTTCTACTCAGCAATTAAGTTTAAGACATTTTACTGACACATAAACACATCCTCTCCTCCCACCGCATTGTAGGAATCACTGTTTAAATCAGCTGCTTGGGATCATTGTCATGTTGCATGACCCAGTTTCAGCCAAGCTTTAGCTGTTGGACAGACGGCCTCACATTTGACTCTAGAATACTTTGGTATACAGAGGAGTTCATGGTCGACTCAATGACTGCAAGGTGCCCAGGCCCTGTGGCTGCAACACAAACCTAAATTATCACTCCTCCACCACTGTTCTGACAGTTGGTATGAGGTGTTTGTGCTGATATGCTGTGTTTGGTTTTCTCTAAACATGGTGCTGTGCATTATGGCCAAACATCTCCACTTTGGTCCTGTCTGTCAAAAGGTATTGTTCCAGGAGTCTTGCGGTTTGTTCAGATGCAGCTTTGCAACCCTAAGCTGTGCTGTCATGTTTTTTTAGAGAGAAGAGGCTTTCTCCTTGGAACCCTTCTAAACAAACCATACTTGTTCAGTCTTTTTCTAATTGTTCTGTCATGAACTTTAACATTTAATACGCTAACTGTAGAGTCTGAGATGTAACTCTTGGGGTTTTGCAGTTTCTCTGAGCGTTGCACTGTCTGACCTTTGGGTGAACTTGCTGGGAATCCATTTCTGGTAGGGCTGTGGCTCTGGACCAGTAAACTGCTGAAACTTCTGCTTTTATAGAGGTTCTCACACTTGCTGATGATCAGTTAATCAAGTCTGATTATCAGCACTTGGCTGCTACTTACCCTCTTAATTCCTATGGAAGCAATAAGGCTGTACTTGTTTTTTACAGCACTGCATTTTTAAAAAAAAATTACAGTTAAATATGCATTACATTGGTTCAGTTAATCAGTTGCATTGAGTGTGTAGTATGTAGGATGGAGTTTTGTCATGATGTTTTGTGATGATGTCATAGTAATCTCAGCTTAAAGACCTCAAAATAGAAAGGAGGAGTTTGAAGAACCTGATTTGCCAGGCAGGTAGAAATTACCAGACATCCTATCAAGTTGCACTGATTACTGATTACTATTTAGCTTTTCACCAGTCCCCCCACTTTAACAACAAAAGAATGATACTAAATCATAAAGCTCCTCTTTAAACATGACATCTTGTGCCAGATTAAGATTACACAATATCACACAGGGCATCGCTTTGGGTTGAAAAAGAAAATGGTCTTCGCGAATGATGGTTGATCATTTTATCTGGTTCATTGTGTCATAATGCATCTTGGACAAGATGTCCCAGCAGAAAGATTAGCATATTAGAATTTCTTCCATATATTTCTGTAATTTTCTTCTATTATCAAATCTTCCTCACTTCTATGGTGTTGGCTAATATGAAGATAGAGCGCTCATCTGTTGAGAGAAACAAAAGTGTTGATGTGTCACTTAGTTACCTGTAACTTGTATTACTTTATAGCTTACTCTGCCCTACTTCTCTATTTAGACATTACTTATAGTAAACAACACTGTAACAAATGCCCGTGTCATAAAATACTGGCAGCTAACATGAAACTGTTATTTTACAGTGTGCCTACTGTAATCTATATACAGCTTCTTACTGTGAATAATGACAGGTCTGTGCTGTACAGAACATGAGCTTTACAGTATACAGTATAATATACTGTCAGCTTTTTCTGTTGTACTGTTATTTTAGTACTCCAATTTCTATAAACAGTACATGTATTTAAACAGTGATGGAGTCCTTACCAAAATAAAAAAAAAGTAATGTATTACACATTACTTATTACTTTTCTTAAAAGTAATGCAGTACCTTAATTACTCGCTGGAGAAAGTAAATCATTATACTACTACATTACTTAAGTGTCACACGTAACATGGCCTGAAATGCACTGGCACATACTTATCAGGCTACAGGCCCACATACTGAAACAAATCCCTATCCTAACGAGAACATAAAGATCTTTCTTTTAGTGTTTACGTATGAACACAAAACTGACAACTGACAACAAAACTGACAAAGTTGTAAACCGGGCCAAAGACACTTTCATTCTACTGTAGAAGCATGTACAGGTAGAAATGGAGGCTACAATGCTACAAGGCTGACTGCTCATCACTTCTTTTGTTACCTGGTGAAGATCAGGCTCTGGCTGCTGGGCTGGGGTCAGCATTCACTCAGCTTTAACTCTCCCTCTGGGTTCTTTGCTAGCTTTTTGTTAGCATGCTGTGTGTGCAGATGTTTGCAGGTGTTAACAGTGTAATCCAGTTGTTTCTGTCCTGGATGCAGCTCGCACTTTACCATCACGCTCTTGTCCTTTTGTGCAATAAAAACAAAAGTAATGTCCATATCTGCACCCTTCAAAAGTTGTATACCGCGCCACAATTTTCCTACTCCCTGCACACAAACTGAAATCAGCTGATTGTAGTGCAAGTTTGGAAGAAAAAGAAATGATGTTTTTGTCTTTACATCAGTCTGTTGTGCAGATAACTGAAGAACCTTTCTAATGCAAGTAACAACATAACTGTACGTGTAATGTGATTATTTAATTTAGTACAGTAACGTGTTACATGACTGCATTACTGAAAAATGTAATGTGATGGGAGTAACAGATTACTTTGGAATGCATAACACCCAATACTGTATTTAAATACTATACTGAACAGCTTTTCAATCTTCATGTCGCCCATGTATCCTGAATTCAGACATTTGTCTTTCTTTGCTATGACAAATTATCAGCTTTTGTGGTGTTCTGTTGTCTTTGCACTGTACAGTTGTGGGAAGGCTGCTTCATACAACATGCTAGCAACCACAGTGAAAATGAATGCTGGCTGGGCGCGATTGATTAACTGAAAAACAACAATGAAACAAACAAACAAACAAACAAACAAACAAAAAAACTAAACAATACTGTGAGATTTTACAGATGCTTGGAGTAAATATTTTTTCCTCAAAGGCATAAGCATTTACAGTGTTCAGCTGCATTCACAAATATCAGTACATTACCAATCACATATGATTCTCTGATACTGCTCACCTGTTCATGCTCCAGTACATTTGTACATTCCTCTGCCTGGACGGTTATATTATGCAACAATTTAATTTTTTGTTCCTAATTTTTCAGTTTGTAGAAAGAGAATCTCTGGTAAAACAAAATAAAATGAATCAAATAAACACACACACAGAAACACCTTCAGTATTTGTTAAAAATAGATTAACAAATACCGAAATGCTTAATAGACTGTACATGACGTTTAGTGTTTTCTGACAGACAGCTGAAATGACACAGATATTTGTTGACAGACTGAAGTGGCTGTGAACTCTGGCCCTAGCAGCACATCATTCATTTCAGCTGATGAGTAATGTTGACAGTTCTGTTAATAGTGGTTTGGATTGCAGATGACAGGGTGTGTAAGGGTCTTTTGACGATCAGTTTATGATGATGAGATTTTAACCTCAGGTGGCTGTCGTGATGATCGATTGAAATCTGCCACAAAAAAGGATCTTTAAGCCTTGAGCACAATTTTTAGCAGATCTCCTCATAAGATCTTTTTAAAAAGATGGTATAAAATCTTTTTTTTTCACTTTCATAATATTAATAATTATTATAATAGCGGCAGTTTCTTTGGAAATCCCTAATCCAGATAGGTGACTATCAGTCATGCAGTTATTAACTGAACTCTTAGTATTGTTGCACCATCTGTATCTGCTTATCACTGAGTCACTGGATTTGTTTCAGCTGAGTGGTTTGAGCAGAAATAGCTGGACTGTTACAAATTGTGTTTCACTTGGGACTCCATTGAGGGCCAAGGAGCTGGTGAATGGGTCAGAGCTCTGAGGCAGTATCAATGTTCAGCTTTGACGTGACCGGCACTGTTTCAAAAATCCCTTCTTAGAGATCAAGTGGAGTAATGAGACTTTGAAAATAATCATCCTGTATGGCGCACCGCCCCAAATATAGCCATTCCCCTTATCAAATGTGGCTGTTGTGTCATTTGCCTTTATTCAGAATGTCTTTTAGTGGGTAAACAGAAAAAAATAAAATAAACAAAGCTAATGAGCTTCAGTTGCTGACAATCACAACCAAACCGTTTGTTTAAACCTTTGTTCTAAGTGATGTTGCATGGAGCATTTAAAAATCATAAAACCCACATTCAGCTACAAACTACAGAGTAAAACAAAGAACATCATCTGCACTGCCTCCTAAAAATGTAGGCCTTCTATTTTATGTTAAACCAAATGCAACATGTTTTGTCTTGGCATGATATCACTCCTTTCAGATTGTCTAAGTTTCTTTCATGACTGTCGTCACCAATTAAAGCTGCATTGTTTTTAAAATTGAAGAGTAGATTATACTATATGTTACTGTATGAAAATAACAACTAATATTGTTAAAAGCAGGGATAATCATCGCTCAACTGCGCAGTTTCCACCAACCCAATTAAGCATTTCAGCAATTTTGGATTACTGTTTTTGTTTGCTTGCGCTCCACTCTGCTGTTTTGATTCACTCTTCCTGATCTCATCTGCATTGTTCTCATTAGCAGGGTGCAGACCAAAACAGAGCTAAAAGGATAGTAAATATGGACTCATCATGCTCCAGGAATGTGTAAAGAAAATCTAGGTTATGTCATTGCTGAGTTTTCAGCTGGGTTAAGATTTAAATGATTCCCAAGTGTGATTTTCACACTATTTTTGGTTCCAGTGAATGTCGAGATGGTGTTGACTTAGATCCATGTTACTTAACATATCTTGTGAAAGTTTGGGTGACAACAGAATAGCACCCTGTAGTTTTTCTACAGTCAGTGTAATGCTATGACAGTCTCATATTGCTTTGCTTCTACAGTAAAAACTGTATTTGTGTCTTTGATTGTAGCAGTTGTTTCAGCAGCTTTTAGTTAATGGCACTCTTGGTACTCTAAAGCCATGTGTAATGGTTTAACTATAGTGATGACACAGGCTGTTAAAGAGCCGCAGGTGCCTCTACCTGGCAGGCCGCCATTCGGGCTATTAGCCCACAATCCAATGATCTCTGTTTGGGGAGTAGTTGTTCTTTTCACAACTGCAGCTCGACTTGTGTTCCACTTAGTCACTGATTGCTCAGTGATATTGTGTGTTTACAGATGATGAATTCCCATGACTGGGCGGTTGCACTTGTGATTTTGGGCTGTCACAATGGATGAGCTGAGCAATGCGCAGCTGCTCAGGCCTGAGGGAGAGCCGAGTGGGAGCACATTCTGCTAATTTAGATGGAGGCATAACGGTTGCAGTGCAGATTATTATATTTTTGGCACGAGAGATATAGGTCAGGTTATCATCCTGTTGCCAATTGCCTGGAACAGGCGGGTAAATCAACAGGAAATGCACCAGCTGTCAATTAATTGTCACTTTGACACCACTGTCTCCTGTTGAGTCAGCGCTTTGGATATATGTGCACATCACAGATATTTCCTTTTCATCAGATTGCTATTTCATATATCTGACATTGTGAAGTATAGAACTAAAGTAATGCAAGGGGGATTTAGTAATGTCACTGATTGTACATTTCTCCTTAGCATTTTCTCAATGTGGCATGAGTTAGAATAAAATCATATAAAAAAAATCTAACACATTGCTTTCCAACCTTGGGTCAAGACAAGCTGTGATTACAGAAGTCTCATATGTTGTTAGATAAATGATGAATGGCTCAGGAGAGAATAATAACTATAAATGCTATCTGTTTGATTTTTTTGTGCAATATGTCACTTTTTCTTCCTGTTAGAGAAATATTAAACAATCTTTCCTACACTGCATCAAGGTGCAATCTGCAGGGGTTTTCACTTTCCTGTAAAAAGCATGTTTATGCAAATTTGTAAATATTGTTTTTGTGAATTATGCAATCACTTCCCTCCATGTACGGATTAGTTTGTTAGTCTAATTGTATCTGTTTTTGTGAGTGCTCAACTGAGGAATGAAGAATTGAGACGCACCAGAGCTGAAGGAATGACTGAAAGTTGGGGAGATCCATACGTCAGTCACTTGACTTATTGGCAATATTTAGCTTACTGCTTAAAACTGCTTAGGCTAACCACAGATTGTGTATAACAGTCATATGCAGTGTATGATATTAACAGGAAGCAAAAAAGCTAGACAACAAATTATTTTACATAAACATAGTCATAGAGACATTGTCCCCAAATACAGCACGAAATTTTTAGTGCTGGAATAATAATGTCAATTGCTGTTTCAGTCCACCAGATGGTGCTCTTGAGTTTTTTTCTCATGAGGTCAGCAGAGGTGACTCAATGTGCAGGAGGAAGTTGATAAAACAAAGATGGACGCATTGGAGGAAGAAATCAGGAAGGTAAATCAAGCATATGGACTCATTTTGGATAGGACAATGGAGACGGATATGACACATGTGATTTGCAGAGAGTGTCATAAAATACTCTGGGAATGCTACAGACATGCGGGCTTATGTCACGCGCCACCAATCTGAGCTCAAGTTAGCCAAGGATTGCAAAGCTAATGTTAAATCAAGTCAACCAAAAAGCAATAAAACACTTAGCTTGACAAAGCTAGCTCCAAATTCAGAGCAAACTAAGAAAATAACACAATCGATCACCTACTTTATGTGCAAAGACCTGTGTCTATATAACATTGTGGAAAATGAGGGCTTTTGTTACAAGCTCAAGACACTGGAGCCCAGGTATGTGACACTGTTGCAACATTTTTTTCACAGACACAGCTCTAGCTAGGCTCTACAGTGAAGAAAGTAAATCTGAGTACAGCAAAAATGGTTATATTAACTTGCAATGAATGGACGTTACATGCTGTGGATTAATATGTGACTGTAACAGCTCATTATCTCACAGATGACTGACTACTGCTGTCTCACGTTCAGAATACCTGAAATAGTACAGAAGTCCACACCTGTTTGCATTCAGTTAAGTTCGACTACACTGTAACACAAACAGTTCAGGCTGGCAGGTGCATGCGGCATTTATGACTGTCTGCTTGTCAGTTTCATTTTGCAGCAATCGAAATGAGAGAAACAGACTGAGAACTTGATCTCATTAGAAAAAACAGATATTGACAAAGTTTATCTTTGGGGGCATAATCTGCAGTTGAAAAAAGGGATAAATCACAATATATGTAAATGCAATACTCAGCACATCGCAAAATATTTAAAATCACAATAATATCGTACCAGGAGTTAAAAATCATGATAATCAGAATCAGAATCAGAATACTTTATTAATCCCTGAGGAAACTGTGGTTACAGTTGCTCCATGACAGTAAGAAAGTAATTAACAAGTTAAAATACCAATATTAAATAATATATTACAAATTACAAAATATTACAAATAGCTCTAATAATACAATAACTCAATATATAAATATCCTAATATATTACAGAAAATTAACTATAGTATATGGTATAGTTGAGTCTTTGGTGGATCCCACCTCTAGTAAAAATGCTTGGAAGTAGTATTTTTACATTTAGATCCTAATTTTCTTTTTGCCTTAATTCTGATTGATGTCCAAGTCTCAACACCACAGTTGTGATATAATCAGGGGACAAAATCCTTGTGAAACCATTACACCAATATCTGCAAGCCTCGGAGCATTTCATACAATTTATTTCTTATGCAAAAATATTACATGAATGAATATCAGAATCTTCATTCCATATTTCACGTGTGCATCATTCTGATCCTTAACAGCAGAAGGCATTATTGAATTAATAACTAGCTATTGATTAGAAAAGGAATCCCTCAGGACTGCTAAGAAATTGATATCTCTACATTCACACACATAAAAGGTGCACATGTATAAGCACCCATACAGACACATTTATTTCAGTGAGAGCGTTCACAGACTCTTTGCCTCCCTGTTTCATGTTAGTCACTGTAGCTTCTTTCCAATTCAGTCGATAGGCTTCCATTAAGAGGGGGTAGGCTATCAGAGCAAACTGTGACCTCCTCTCGCCCCCTTGGAGCCCGCTGGCCTGTGATGTCCGTATCAATATGAATTTCATCCCTTTGCACCCATCAGCAGCAATTCCCAATGTCCATTAGTCTCAAGTATCTGTTTCCTCTAACTTGTACTATTGATTTCAGTGTGTCTTTTGTTCAGAGCATGTACTCACATCTTTATGACAGGGACAGCTTCATACACTGGTAGACTGTCGCTGGGGTATCATAGTTTCTTTATATTCTACTTACTAAATGATTTCATAACCCCCCTCTCTCTCTGATTGGTACTTTCACTTTTCTCTGTCTGATTGGTACTTGCACTGTGGTTACTGCTTATGGATTCTGTTTAGCAGACATCTGATCCTGGATCAGGCTGACAGGCTAGACCAGTGCCCTTAAAGGTCAGGGCTTTTCATCTCGGAGGCCACAATGGCATGACCTGTTGTCATACACAGACAGATATCACAGCAAATCCAGAAGGACAATATGGCCTCATATCCCGGGAGACATTTTTTTCTTTTTTTTAAATACTTACCCACATCTGTTATTAAAAAGTGAAATGCTGGTCACAATCGAAGTACAGTAGATGTGATATTATTAGAATTTTTTGATTCTCTGGGTAAAGGAAACATTCTATAATGGAGGAGAAAAGAAGAACTTAAAGTTAAAATATGGGTTTAGGAAATTGTTGTTTAAAGTTTATTGCAATACATTAAGTCATAAGAATTACCCAGTTACTGCATTCATATGATCTGATCTTCTGAAAGTCAGAGCTCATACTGGAGAAACTAAGTGAAGCTCTGTGCGAATGACTTACTCCTTAGAATCAGGTGTTTCAATTAAGGAGATGAGATTAGATGTGCAGGTGATGGGCACTCACATGCCCCTTGGCGGGTGGGGTTCAGGAGAGGGAGTGGCTGAGATAGCTTGGGATGGCTGGGGCGGTGGCTTGTCTCAGACACAGGCCAGTTTGTCTTGTCCTTTTTTTTTTTTTTTTTTTTGTTGTTGGGT
>VUQS01039251.1:29011-46108 GCA_015108495.1 Heterochromis multidens | reverse complement strand
TGATTGCAGCCATTCCCCAATCTCTGTGAATGGTACTCATGGCCATTGATCAATGGTCATGACAATTTGCATACTAATGATCATGAAACTGACCTCATGGCCCATTGTTAGTCAGTGGTGCTGGTTTCTGTCATTATGCAAATGTACTGTTTATAAGGTTGGAAACCTGCAGTCAGCTGAGACTGAAGAAGTCACCAGGAGGTGATGAAACGTTTCTCCCACTAAAAAACGTCCAGATGAACAGATTCAACTTTTTGGGATCTATATTATAACATTTATCATTTATAATTATTCAGATATTGAAATTATTGATCAATAAACTGAATTCAATATTTGAGCTGATGAATCTTCTGTCACTTCCTGTTTGTGTTTCTGTGCTGCTGATTTTCTTCTTCACTGGTTCCTCTTTCTTCAGACTGACCCTCTGATCTGTTGCTGGGACATTTCTCCACGGCTGCAGACGACACAGTTTTAGTTTAGTCTGAGCTCAGTTTACGGTGTTCAGCAGCTTCATGGCGTCAGAGGAAAATAAAAATGATTTTTCCAAACAGATCAGACTCTTAAACTTGTTTGATGTGAAATTCCTCCTCAGGGTCTGAGGTCACTTTAAAGCTTCTCCTGGAGAAGAGTCAGCCCTGATAGGCTTCACGCATTCAGACCTGATGAGCTGCTGGTTGTTCTTTGGGCTCTTATGTATGAAGTCGCTCTTCCTCTCTTTTTCTGACTGAACTCATCTTTGTCGATGTGTTTCAGAAGCTTTGATGCCGACAGCAGAGGGCAGTCCAAAATATTTGCCAAATCCAAATACGACTTTGTGGCGAGGAACAACACGGAGCTGTCGGTCCTCAAAGACGAGGTGGTCGAGGTAAACGTTCATCTGAAACATCAGCCCCTGTGCTCACGACTAAATGAGGTTAAAGCAGAGTGATGTACAGCAGTCAGCACGACTGTAATAGATTACTTTTTATTAAAAAGTAATTATTTTTAATAAGAGTCTCATCTTTCTGCTCATCTCAGTGTGATTTATTCCCGGACTCTCAGTTCAGAATAATCCTCCTGTATCTGATTCTGGGCCTTGGTGCGGCCCCTCCTCTCTGAAAGCTCCTCCCCATTTAAGACGGGTCTCTTCTGATTGGTTGGAGAAGGTCTGAACAGCTGGTGGGTGGTTCTTCTGTGTCTGAGATGACATCATAGAGATCCAAGAGTAGAAAAAACTGAGATAAACGGGGTGTGTTCAGAGCTTTAACGTGTACGCACACTGACTTCATTATTGGAAACTCTGGATGTTCGTAGTAAACGCGACCACCACGGGAACAGGAAATGCATGATGGGAAGTGAGGAGAAGGAGACTAGGTCCAGTAATCCCTGACTCTTGTCTGGCAGGTGCTGGACGACAGGAAGCAGTGGTGGAAGGTTCGTAACGGCTGCGGGGCGATGGGCTACGTGCCAAACAACATCCTGGAGATCACCAAAGCAGTGGACATGACCAGCCGAGGAGAGCCCATCTACAGCCACACCATCCAGGTAAGGACCGCTCTGAAGCTCACCGCGGAGGCTCACTTCCTGTCCCACCTCCATCTCACCTCCATGTTCTGTTTTTATGATCAATCATCAGCTTATGATGCCAAGGAAGGAGTTTGAGTTGTTTAAGGTAGGACGAGTCGAGCTGTGTGTTTCTAGCTCGCTGTAGTTTCCACTTCCTGTGTTTGCTTTGCTGTGGATCTTAAAGGGACAGTGTCACATTTCAGAGTCTGTTTACCTTTCAGTGAGGCTTCAGTTCAAGCCAAATGTCCAGAGAACATGTTTGGAGTCAGACTCACAGCTCAGTGACCGATTAACGTTGTTTTTACTCTCAGTCCTCCTTAAAAGACCCAGAGTTCCTGTTTCTGTGGCACTCTCTGGCCTTCATAATGAAACCATCTGAGCTCCGTCACGGCTTCAAGGACATTTTTCTTTTATTAGTAAAAATCTGATCTGCTGAATGAAGGTTTTTCTTTTGTTTTTCTGTTTAAATTCAAAGTCAGTATTTGCAAAAGGTTTTCCATCAACAAATAAAAAAATATGTGGAAACAGTTTGAAATATTAACACTGAAAACCTGTTTAATTAAATACATGTCTAATTTTTAAAAATAATTAGTCTATAAAACCATTTTGTAAGCAACATCATTATTATTAAATGTTATAATTTCTATTGTGTACAATCAAAATGTTTTTTATTTTTAACAATTACAAATTTATTTTAAATGTATTTTTACTTTTTTTGTTCTAATATAGTTGAAGGTGTTCCTAATATTCTGCCCCCTTGTGTATGTAGATTGGAAAGACACAAATCTAAAACAATAAACATACTTTTTAAATTATTTTTTATCATTATAAACTTTGAAGGTGGAATTTTTGTGGCAGGATTGTTTAACTGACTAAATGGACTGATTCTTATACACTGGTGTACCTAATAAAGTGGCCTTTGATGTCACATATTTTAAAAAGGACTCAGGAAATATAAATCTGCCTCAGAGCTGAATGATGTGATCAACAACATGGTCACAAAGTTATTTACATACTGAGTGAACAGGTCGCTGAGGCTTTTATTCTGAAAATTAAGCTTTTATTTTGAACCCAAAATAAATCAAGCAGATTTGACTGTCACTGCAAAATGATTTTTATAACTGATCAATCTGTTGATTGATCCAGATTATGATATCAGAAAACGGTGACGGATTCATATTTAATATTTTATTTTCAGTGTAACGTGACAAACAGAAATTCTCACTTTTGACATTTTTCCAGGCGATATCGTTTTGTCCGTCTCTCCGTTGTTGTAGCTTTGAGCTGCTTTAGATCGCAGAATAAATGATAACTGTTGGAGCTGTATAAATAAAGCGTGGGACTGTCCCTTTAAGAGGTTTTCTAGGATCAGATCAGTTTTAATGACCTGTAGAAGCTCCTCAGAGATCTGTGGGTCAGTTTGCAGTGAATTAAATGTGTTGATTCATCATCTCATCTCCACCATCTCTTTCATTTCCTGTCGGCAGCAATTACTGGGAGAACTGAACGAGGTAAACCACCAGTGAGACATTTGGACTGAGACTCTGATGATTGTTGTTCCCGTTTAAAGGGAACCCACTCTGCTCACTTCCAGCTCTAAACTTTGCCTCCAGGACTCCATGAGAGCAGCTTTAGATGCTTCACAGCTCAAAAACGTCCTTTATTCATTCAAGTCCAGAACTTTTTTTTTTTTCTTTTTTTAGACCAGTGGACCATCTGAATTTCCACCAGAGGATGAAAATGTCCGTGACGATGAAGCTAATTAATTCATGAAGGCACCAGTCGTGCTATAAAACAAGCTGCTCCACCGCCCCGAATCAGATAAAGAAGGATTATTTTGAACTGTGAGTCATGCAAAGCTGCTCTGGTGGAGTCCAGGAATAAAACATGGAGCTGGTGATGAGCAGAAAAGCTGACCTGTGAACTTCCCCTGCAGATTGAATAAATCCCCCTGTGTCCCGTAGAAACAGACCAACAGGACCGAGTTCGTCCCCAGCAAACCCATCGCCACGCCGATGCCCCCAGCCCCCACGCCGGCTCCTCCTGCTCCCGCCCCGGCCCCCACCAGGCTCCCCACGCCGCCGCTGCCTCCTCCGGCCACCGACCACGCCAAGCCGGCCGCCGGCAGCAACACGGTCAGCCGGCAGAACAGCAACACGTCCAGCGACACGGCCAGCGTCGCCATGAGGGAGCAGAACAACCAGAAACCGGCAGCTGCCGCCGGCCGTGAGTTGATCCAGCTGTTTCCCTCACCGCCAGCTTTATAGACTCTACTTAAAAAGTTTATTTAAAAAAGCACTGGAGCATCTTCCTGTGTTCATAAAGTACTTTAAGGAGTTATTTCTAGAATGAAGTCGCAATATTCTGACTAAGAAGTTGGAATAATGTGAGAACGTCAGGTCATTTTTTTAGGAAATCAAGAACAATAATCAGTTTTAATATTTAAAAAATCCAGAAAATCTGTTTAAAGTTTTCATATTTCAAGAAAATAAACAGCTATAAAAAAAACCAGAGTGCAGAAATGTTTGAGAGAAGTTTTAATATTCGGATATCCTGAATGTATGTTTTGTGATTTTGAGAGTCAGAGGCAGGTACGCAGGTACAGGTGATCCTGTTTGTGTGTTTCCGGCTGCAGGCAGGAAGTCGAACATGGAGGAGGTTCAGGACGAGCTGATGCACAGACTGACGCTCGGTCGCAGCGCTCAGAAGAAGTTTCAGGCTCCTGCTCGCAGCGGCAGCACGCCGTCGGTCAGCATCACGTACGACTCAACTCCAGACGAGGTCAAAGCGTGGTTGGAGGCCAAAGGCTTCAGCCCTGTGTGAGTTCACCCGGACCACGTGATGGTCCGACCCGCACACGCTCAGTTTCAATTTAAAATGTAAACAAATTTAGACCCGTGTTTAGAATATTAATTCAAGCTGGCCCATAAATTCAGACAGGAAAGACAGGAAGGATTATCTTCTAGGATTATCATCTATCAGTGAAGCCTGAATGTGATCAATCCTGTCAGTCAAGTGATTAAAAAGTTCAGTTTGAATTTATGATCAAAAACAGGAAACGTAAACTTCTGGAAGCTTTAATGAGACGGTTTTCAAAGTAAAATACTGGTTATATAAACAGCTTTAAACAAAATGATTTGAATGTTTTCCTGCCATTTTCTTAAACATCTGTGTACATTCAAGGAGAAGCTACAAACTGTAAATAAAAGATGGACACATTTTAAATGAGCCCCTGTGTGTGTCTGCAGCACCATCACCAGCCTCGGCGTGCTCACCGGCGCTCAGCTCTTCTCACTCAACAAGGAGGAGCTGAAGACGGTTTGTCCCGACGACGGCGCCCGAGTCTTCAGTCAGGTCACCGTGCAGAAGGCGGCGCTCGAGGTGGGTGTCGCCGCTCAGACCTGACGACACCGTCAGCTAAACACTCAGACTTTTTTTTATCCCAGTCTGATTATAATTTAAGGAGGATTTAAAGAAACGGAAACATCAATAACTGCAGGAAACCAACAGAGACAGGAAGTCATTCTGAGGAAACACATCTGTAAAATACTTCACAATACAGATTAAAACTGGAATATTTCCAAAATAAAACTACAATAATTCCACGTTATACTTCAAATTTTTAAGAAAATCTGAAGCTGTAATATTCAAAGAATAAAGCAAAAATATTTTCATAAAGCACAAACGTATTTAAGAGATTTTCAGAGTAAAGGTTGACTATTCAGAGAATGAATGTGAGGTATATTTTTATACAACAGTGGGAAGATTTAATACTAAAGAGTAAAGCTGAAAAGTGTCATATTTATAATAATTTTATATTATATGTACATTGTAATGTTTTGCACATGAAACTGTAATATAATGAAGAATTAACCTGTTTTAATATTCTGAAAATACAGTCACAATTATTTTTTTTAATTTTAGAAAGGTTTAATTTTGCTGTTATTTGACATTAAAGCTGTATTTAGCATTAATATTTTCAAAATAAAGTTCTAAAATGCAGTAATTTAAGAAAAAAACTTTTAATTTTAATTTCACATTACAGAAAAAAGCTTCAGAGATTTTAATCCAGATATTCTGTTGACTATATGTTGAATTATTTCATTTTGTTATGTAATGTTCTGGTCTCATACAGTAATCTTTTTAGAATTTAAAAAAAAAAAAAAAAGTAAGTAGACATTAATAAAATAAAATTTTTGTAAGAATTTGCTCTGATTCAATTTTAAACATCACATTTTTGGAGTTTTTGCTCACAATATTGTGTGTTGTAAAATTCAGAAATAAAAGTGTAAAAATCTGAATATTTAAAAAATAAAAAATTTAAATTACACCAATAAAATCTAAATATTATACTGATGGCCTTATATACCCAGTTTACAGCCAGTGATTTTATTTCAGCTGTAAAATTTCAAGAATAATTAAAGAACTGAGAATTTTTATTAAAAGGTTTTTAAAGTTTTATTTAATGTTAACGACAAAATAGCACCCAAAAAGCTGAATCTGTTCATCTGGACGGAGTGTTTTCAGTGGGAGAAACGTTTCGTAACCTCCTGGTGACTTCTTCAGTCTCAGCTGACTGCAGGATTCCCCAACCTTATAAACAGTACATTTGAATAATGACAGAAACCAGCACCACTGACTAACAATGGGCCATGAGGTCAGTTTCATGATCATTAGTATGCAAATTGTCATGATCATTGATCATTGAACAATTTGCATACCAGATGAACAGATTCAGCTTTTTGGGATTCTTTTACCTGGATTATTGCGCATGCATCAAGACACAAAATAGCTCTTGTTCAATTCAGATTTATTTAAATGGCACCAAATCACAACAACAGTCGCCTCAAGGCGCTTTATATCGTAAGGTAAAGACCCTACAATAATACAGAGAAAACCCCAACAATCAGACGACCCCCTATGAGCAAGCACTTGGCAACAGTGGGAAGGAAAAACTCCCTTTTAACAGGAAGAAACCTCCGGCGGAACCAGGCTCAGGGAGGGGCAGCCATCTGCTGTGACTGGTTGGGGGTGAGGGGAGGAAGACAGGACAAACACACTGTGGAGGAGAGCCAGAGATTAATAAAGGTTGCATTAAAATAATATTTCTATAATACGTCCATAATACTTTGAATACTATGTCCCATGGATCTAATGGTGCAGCTACAATATTTATAAAATTAAGTTATTATTTATTATTATTTCAGTTTTAAGCCATTGGTTGGATGGATTATTTATTTTGAATGACATCCATAATAAATCTGAGAATATGATTCAGTTAATTTCAAAATGAAGCCAAACTGGAATTTTACTTCCTGCATTTACTGAGAGTTTAAACGGTTTTTATCAGCTTCATTATGAACCTCCTAAATAATAATTATGTTTTTAAATTAAAGGATTATTGACACAAAGTTTCCTTATTAGGACACATTAGTTTTTGGAAATAAATCTGTGATTGTAAAGTTAGATTATTGTTCACTTTAGTGTTTGTCAGCGTGGATTTATTACTGGTTTTTATTGGATCGTGTTATTAGTTGAGGCCAAGCTTCCTGACAGCTGATTGGTTCATCAGAGCAGACACGAGCGGCAGGAAACGGAGACGACAAACTAAAGTCTGAGTATCTGTGAGACTTCAGAGCTGATTTAACTCAGATTACCGAGATGAAAATGAAATGAAGCTGAAGTCACAGAGTTTGACCACCAGAGGGTGCCGACAGGCTGCTGTCTGTTAAATGGAGCAGACGCCACAGACGAGGCTCGCTGAGATTTATTTATTATTATTATTTTTTAAATGTTTTATGCTGGATAGCAAACATCAGCTCACTTCCTGTCATAAAATATACACTTTAATTTTCTTTTCCATTTAAAAACTTTTATTATCCACTGGAAAAAAATGTCTTCTAATTAAAATAATTAAATACAAAAAATATAAATATTTACTTACCTGCATAAACATTTTATTAAACATAGCATTGTCATATCATAAGGACACACAAGAATATTTTGTTTTGTTTTTTAAGTTTTTAATATTTAATAACTTCAAATGTGAACATCACAGAACTGTGCATCACTGTTAACTGAAAGGAGTTTATCTTTTATCAGTTTTGATCATAAAATTAAAAGGATTTAATTATAAAACAAACATTTAAAACTATTTTTATTTGTATAATATTGTTTAGTGGTAAAAGACGTCCATTAAAGTCCACATGATGCACGTGGCCTTAATACAAACAGAAAGGGCGACATGGAAGGTAATTTTATTAATTATAGACAACAGCAGCACTTATGACTCTGTCTGATTTCATATATTTGCAGATTATAATCTGCTGATAATTCAGAGAGCTGTAGACTCCAGCTTCCCTCGTTTTGTCTGCATCCACTCAGCAGGAGTAAACTCAGACATGCTCCGTCTCCACCTCTGGACCTGATGAGCTCTAAGTTCTCAGATAATCTGAGGGGTCAGATGTTCCCTCCTGGTTTTAATCCGTTTGCTGCCGTGTGTTTGTGTCTGGAAGCTGGAGGCCTCTTCACAATATTTTCTGTCTTTAAGCTTTCTGTCGCCAAACTCTGGCGAGGTCTGGTGTTCTGGTGTCTGTTTCCCACCTGCAGGTTTTCTTCTGAGCCTCCTTTGATCTTCTGATTCAGTTACCACACTCATTAAAGGTATCGTGTTCACGTAAACGCGGCTTCGTTCTGTTGGCCAGATTTAAAGAAACTCCATGAGATGGAGGACTCACTGGGTTTTATGTTCTCTGCTATCCATCAACCGCTCACATGACTCAGCTCATTAATCTGATAGATCAGGTTTCATCAAACTAAAAGACTTCAGGCTTGACTTGAATGCCAATGATATGATGTCCTCCTTGGGTACCAACATGTTCCAATAACTCTTAGTACTTACTTTTTGTTAGACTTTGGTCAATGAGGGATCCCCTAACTTGAGACGTGTTCACCTGGGTGTGAGGCATCTGGTTGAGGAGTCTAAATGACTTTGACTTTTTTTATTAGAACATGACCAACAAACCTCCTTGAGTTCAACAAGTCCATTATTAAACCAGCAACATTTACAATTATTGTCTCTGGCTCTTCTTCTTGACCCAGGCTTGGGACTTGCTGGTCTTGATGTGGGCCATAGGTTTGGGACAAGTCGATTTGGACAGACTTTTCTTGTATTTGATTGTTGGTCTCAGTTTGGATTGATATTTCCCTTTCCTGATTAAAGACAGACTTTGGTGACAAACAGGCCTCCACGACATAGGCCTTTTTTATGTCAATCTGTGTCGCAGCTGTGGCTCAGGAGGTAGAGCGGGTCATCTGCCAATTGGAAGGTCGGTGGATCGATTCCCCTGCTACTCCAGTCTGAAACTCCAAGGGCAAGATACTGAGCCTTCAGCTTTGTGTGCGTCTGAATGCTAGACAAAGCTCTTAGGTAGGTAGTACCAGTTCATTTACTTGGGTTCACAGAAGCTGCCCTAACTTGGCTCATTATTATTTTTTTTTATTATCTTTATTAAGACCAACAAGTTCATTAGTGAAATAACATTTGTCAGTTGCACCAGGGGACCTACTGGTCCGGACTCAGGGGTAAATAAGTACCCTTACAGCAGGACTTAGCTGTTTGACTTGATTCTCTTGATTAGTGACATGACTTGGGAGCCAAAAAGGCCCAAGATGCTGCTGTAACTTGGCTGTTTATCGTTTTCTTTGTTCCACAGATTAATGTCAACTATTCCATTATCGAACCAATAATATTTACCAGTCATACCTATGGACTTGTCGGTCTTCATGTGGGGCACAAGTTTAGGGGGAACAAGTCTTAAACGAGTCTTAGTGGCTTGGACTTACCTTGACTTTGGATTGTTGGTGTTGACGTGTTTTTCATTATAAGAAATTAGCTGTCTTAACTTGGCTCTTTTGGATTTCTAGTCCATAATTAGGCCCACAAATTAAGACCAACATTGATTGGTTGTACCTTGGGACCTGTTGGTGTTGATACAGGACTTGAGACTAGTTTCTTTTCTTAGAAATCCTGAATCTGGCCATCAGAACGAGGCTCCAGGTGTTTCATGTGTAGCAGCATTTTTAAAGTAGCATCAGCGTTAGTCTTCCTACTGTGGCTGTGCACAAAGTCCTCCTTAAACTCCCTGAATGAACCATCTCCAGAACAATGCACTTCCTGTTGGCCTCTGACCCTCACCTGTTGCTAACTCACAGCCCCATCCTCCCATAGAAACCTGGATGTATAGTGGTTTATATCTTCATTTGGTAAACTGTCTAAACAAGCTTTCCATGTATAGATCTGGGTTTCAGGACTTTCTCTAACACATCAACAGTTAAATTTAGCTCGTTTTTATATTTTAAACATATTTAATTTAGATTTAATTTCTGCTGTCATGTTAGTAAACTTGTAAAGATTCACACAAACACTGAAAACGGATTCAGATCAAAAAACTGAATCTGTTCATCTGGACGTGGCGTTATTTAGTGGGAGAAACGTTTCGTCACCTCTGGTAACTTCTTCAGTCTCAGCTGACTGCAGACTTCCCCAACCTTATAAACAGTACATTTGCATAATGTCCGAAACCAGCACCATTGACTAACAATGGGCCATGAGGTCAGTTTTATGATCATTAGTATGCAAATTGTCATGACCATTGATCAATGGCCATGAGTACCATTCACAGAGATTGGGGAATGGCTGCAATCACAGCAAAACGCTACGTCCAGATGAACAGATTCAGCTTTTTGGGATTCTTTTACCTGGATTATTGAGCATGCATCAAGGGATTCAGATCAGCTGCTGAACCCACAATCTAGACATGGACCATGCTGAATGGTTTGAAACGACATCATCTTAGAGAAGTAAAGCAGATTTATATATATACCTGTGAAAGCACCTGTAATACTTACGTGTTTGAACTTTTGGTAAGTATAAATTATTAGTTTGTGTCCCTGGATCAGTTTTAAAATAGTATTTTATGTAAAGTGATCAAAAAGTTTCAGATGCCAGCCTATAAAAATAAAAAAATGTACCAAAAATTGTTCAATCTGTCTGTAAGATCATATTCTCCTGCACCTCTGGACCTCTCTGTAAGTTTATTATTGTACACTGAAACTAAACTACAAACTAAAACTAGATGTGAAATAACATTTTAGTTCACTAAAAAATAAAAAACTAGACTTTTTAAAACTAAAATCTCCTTGGCTTTAGGATTAATTTAGTATAATTTGTCACAGCTAGACAAAAATGCAGCAAAGCAAATCTGTGACCTTGACTCAGACGGATTGTGTTTCATTGCATTGAGTATGCTCCTGGTCACACTCTTTACCTGATGAACTGTTTAAACTCCCATCATCAACACAAACTCAGGCCAGTGTGAAACTGAATGAGATGTTTGAGCTCTGGAGAAATCACAGAAAGCTCAGTGTAGGAGGTCACAACGGGACTTCCGAGGGAGAGATCTGGAAGAGGTCCAGAGGTGCACAGTGAGACTACGCTGAAGGGGAAATTGACTGAATTTAAATCGCATTAGGTTGTTTTGGTTTTTTTTGGTTTTTTTTAATTGGCTGGTTGCTGTAATCCTTTTGATCACATCTCATATCTGAAACACTTTAAGCTCCTTTCCACCTGCAGCTGGTTGCACAAATATCAGAGTTCAGCTTCGGTCTCAAACACTGAGAGCAGCAAACGCTCCTTTACCCCCGAGTACTGAAGAATAAACTGAAGAATAAACTCTGGATTTTCTGGTGTGGTGGAGCAGATGTTTGTGCCACCAGTTTTAGAAAGTTCCTGTTACCCAGCATGCTTCCTGACTCCATACTGTAGATATTTTCATCCACATGCTCTTTGCAGCTTGCAGCGGCAGTCACCAAAGGCTTCCTGAGGTTGGTTAAAGCTCCTGGCCGAGTTTACATCAAACCACAGCCAGCCGGCACCGTTAGGCTCTGACCGACAGAAGATTTTCTCCTCGACTTGCCAAAAAAATCTTCTGATTTTCAGGCGTAAAGTGACGGCACATACGCTCAGTAGATTTTACATTTATTGCTTCAGAAGCAGCCAAACTCAAAGCTCGAGGGGAGACTCTCAGGGGGCGCTCTAATGGAGTGAGGTGCTCTGGGACAGAAGGAGCTTGTAGCTTGTACAATGTAATAGACTAATACAGAAAAAAGTTTGAAATAATTAACAAAATTTTAACTCAGTTAAAATCATTTTTTAAAAATTACGTTTATAAATATGTCGTATTTTTTGATTCACATAAGCTCAGTTCATTGAAAAGTTTCATTAATAGACACGATTTACGGAAACGTCTCTTCAGAGTCACGAAACGTCTGATGATCTGCAGATTCTGGGTGAAAATCGCACACAGTCTGTAGCGTGATTTATTTAATTAATTTGTTGTTAATTAATCTTGGAGAATATCCATGTTTTTTACTATTTTTCCTCATAAATTTACCACTTTTATTTTAGAAGAACACCACCATTTGTTTTGAGGGGAACACAACGGTTGAGTAAAGGTCAGCAAAATCAAAGCAAAAATTTTTTCTGATGTGGCCTAAAATCAATGATTGTTAGAGGAAAAACAATGATGAAAATGAAATCTGAGAAATAAATTATTTGTTGGAGCGAAATGTTTAAACTACAGCGTGGGAATGACTGTTACAGCCAAATATATGAGCTGAGCACTGCTGCGTTAGTCGATCAGGCTTCGAATACGTGAACTCACTGCTGGTGTTAGTCGATCAGGCTTCGAATACGTGAGCCGAGTCCGAATACGTGAACTCAGTGCTGGTGTTAGTCGATCAGGCTTCAAATACGTGAGCTGAGTCCGAATACGTGAACTCAGTGCTGGTGTTAGTCGATCAGGCTTCAAATACGTGAGCTGAGTCCGAATACGTGAACTCAGTGCTGGTGTTAGTCGATCAGGCTTCAAATACGTGAACTGAGTCCGAATATGTGAACTCAGTGCTGGTGTTAGTCGATCAGACTTCAAATACGTGAACTCACTGCTGGTGTTAGTCGATCAGGCTTCAAATACGTGAACTGAGTCCGAATACGTGAACTCAGTGCTGGTGTTAGTCGATCAGGCTTCAAATACGTGAGCTGAGTCCGAATATGTGAACTCAGTGCTGGTGTTAGTCGATCAGACTTCAAATACGTGAACTCACTGCTGGTGTTAGTCGATCCGGTTCGGTTTCTACTGTCGGGGTGTAAATTTCAACCTGAAGGTTTAATGTGCCAAAAAATTTTAATCTTTGATCAGAGCTCATCTCAAGAAGCAGCCCCACGAGAGTCTCTCGAGATTAAATATGCTGTTTGTATTTCTGTCATCTAACAGTGTTTGGTTTTTTTCTTTCTTCTGTCTTCCTGTCTGTGTCTCCAGAAGAGTTTAGGCTCTGAGCTGCAGGAGATCATGAGGAGGCGGCAGGAGAAACTGGCAGCCAGCACCTGTGATTCAGGGGTGGAGTCTTTTGATGAAGGCAGCACCCACTGAGCTCCACCTGGCTCCTCCCCTTCCTTCCTCCCTTTCTCTCCTGTACTTTTTCATTTTTTCAAACTGCAGCCTGCTGCTCTCTCGATCCTCAGGCGGCGGCCGACCACGCAGAGTTCGTGGAGATCATGCGGCGCAGGCAGGAACTCCTCAGTTCGTCTCCGTAGAACAAGAAACCGAAACCGACCGCCGGACCGCCCACACACAATATTCTGCCATGTTTGCCTGAAGTTCACGTGAACACTTTGGGGACTCGTTTAGTTGGTAGAAAGTGAAAAAAGCTGCTCGGTCACTCACTTTCCAAAGCAAAGCCTCTCAGTATTAATGTTGGAACAGCTGAGTCTGGTCCTCTCATGGCTTATCATTACGTTCAAGTCACAGAGCGAAGAGTTTCAGCACTTTTTGGACTCCGTTCAGTCTTCAGTTACATGAGATGATGTCTTCTGTGAGGAGAAAATATTTCGGTAACAACCCATTGCACTCTCAAAAGCCTTTTATAGGCGAGGTTTTCAGGACTTACAAGATTCTGGAAATGGCTTCAAACTGATGAGCGGTAAATGTTGTTCAGTGACTTTTTCCTTTCCACAGATGGATTTATCTTCCAGAAAAATGGATTATTTCCTCTGTGCCTGAACGCAGTGAAACCACCTGAGAGGCTCAAACTGAGGCTGGAAGTTTAGAGACGCCTGACTGGTTGTTACAAACAGAAAACAGAAGAAATTCACTAAATGAAAGCTGGACTGAAATATTGTTCTATTATCTACGTTAACAGACTGATAAATGGACCAAGAGAATTATGATGTTCACAGGATATAATTTTCTCAGATTATATTTAAGCTATTTGATATCCAAACAGAAGCAAAATCAAATGCACATAACTTTATAAAAAATAATTTATGAAGAACATCTATTACAGAGTGATCAGATTTCTTAAATAAAAGTAGAATTGGTAATCAGCATTTTTGCACATTAATAATAAAAATGCTGGTGTTTTTCAGACAGAGGTGATGAGTCCGAAGCAGCTGAGGTGTTTTTAATGGCTCAGATCTGTCAGACACTAAAAATGGTTTTCTGCTGACTTCGTTTCGAGGGTAAAAACACTGAAATGAATGTAGACTCAAACTCCATGAGTGTTTTCTCTTAATGCCCCGCCCACAGCAACAGGTAGCCTCATGTTTCATTGGTCGTCTTACTATATGAAATATCGACGTTTACTGACAATATTTCATGCCAGTTAACAAAAAATTAAACTTATAAATGATGTAAATGTCATTTCCCAGCAGGTGGTTAATGGACTTCCTTTTGAGTTTCCCCACAAACTAAAGGAATTGTTTTGTGATCTAACGCAAAGAACAGGCTTATTTTTTCCACAACAGAAAGATCAAAACTTTGATCTTTGGACCACCTCAGCTGCTAAATATTTAAAAAAGCAACAGCTGTTTCACGTCATTAGCACAAATTCAGCACAATTTTAAAGTAAGAACCTTAGCTGGTTCCTCCTGCTCAAATCTGAGAACTCGTATTTTTATATTGATGATGGTAACAACGGTGACATAAAGGTAGTAAGATGACCAATGAGACAAATACTAAAATCTGACTGAAGCGGTAAATTCTCAAATCTTTGGCCGAGAATCAATGCAAACTATTCCCGTTTTCTTTAAACCTTCACAATGACGACCATTTTAAAAAGCACAAACCCATCGGTACATCAGAGTAACACCAGACTCGCCACACTGCTCAGCAGTACAGCGTTCATTCACCAGTTAACGGGTCCTACCAACAAACATTTCAGCTGAATGGAGGATGTGAGATGAAATGTGTTCCTGCATTAAAGTATTTTAACACAATAGAAACCTAAAATCTAAAAATGGAACACTCTACGCATTGTCTCGAGCCCTTCTATCAAAAACACGATGAAAAATGTTTAGCCCACAAAATTTCCATTTTTGTTCTACAGCTCCATAGAGGTTAGGTTAGGTTATTCATTCTGGATGAGCTCGAGAGCGCCCCCTGTGAGACAGGAAAGATCTCAAGCACATTAGAAGTTCTGTAGTTACAAAGGTGATGATTTCACCACATTTTAAAGACACGACACAAGCACACATTGATATGCACTTAATTTTAAAACCTACCTGGGTCGTAATAACAGCTCGCACAAAGGCGTTCAGGTCTTTCACATTAAAGGTGCGTAATCTTTTTTTCATAGGCTTTTAATGTGAAAAATCTGCCATTTTTGATCACTCTGAAAATCACCCAACCCTACCTGCAAGGTGTGAGTGATGAACAGACTGGTGAGATCGAAACGATGTACTAGCATCGTCTTCACAGGTGGTGGCCCTGCTTTGACCTGATTCGTTCGTGCTGGTCACGAGCGCGCTCACATCTGAACACTGGCTCATATTTGAGAATTTACCGCCAACGGTTTTTCTACAAAACTCAGCGACCAGAAGCTGTTCAGACCAGTGAACAAAAAACACAAACCAGTAACACACAGACTTTCTGTTTGTACTGAGCAGCCTGAAAATGCTGTAAATGAAATATGTATATGCTCGCATAAAAGGAAATGTATAGAAATCAGCCTGTGTACTCACTGTGGCATTGATTGTATTGATTTTGTTTCCAATTATGCACTTAATTTTCTCAAACCGAGTCTGAAGGAAAGTTTTCTTTGAACTGTAGCACAGCACTGTAATAAGACTAATGATTAAAGGGGAGTAGTTTACAGCTTGTTGCTAAACAGATGTATAGAGGCCAATCAGGAGGAAAGGTTAGAGTTCATTTGTACGTGTATAGTTTTCATCGTGCCTTTTCCATGTCAATCTGCTCATTCTGCAATAAAACATTTACAAAAAGCATTTTTTATGTTTTTTTTCTGTGATCCTGAAGTCTTCTTCTGAGCTGTGAACCAAAATGAAGCTCCAATGGAAAGGTGGCCTTGAATGTGTGGTGAGTAAATCTTTGTTATTCAGAATGAAGTTGGCATTTACATTTCTTTGGTCTTCTAAAGTTAAGTGTTTATTTATACAACGAGATGGTCAGAAAAGCTAGAATCATGTATGTGGTTTATATTGTGGCGTAATGACTTCTAGGACATTTCAGTTAATAGTACTCTGTTCAAAAGTTTTGACAGAACAAAAACCAGACTCAGACTTGATGCTTTTTAGTTTTTTGGGTTTTTTTTCTTCCGTATGTTAGAACACTGAGCTACTAGTTGTTTCGGTGTTAGCGTAGATGTTAGGTATCGAAGAATCCATAGGTCCCACATCCTCTTCGTGTAGCCCATTACTGGGGTTACTTGTGTAGCAGCATCCCAACAGTTCCCTATTCTCATCCCTCGTCCACTTATGCCTTCGTGTTCCAGTAGCCCACTTCTCATCAGTATGTCCTGATTCCTCAACAACTGATGTGGACCTTGTTAATCCGGGCGTAGTCCGAGCCGGTATGGCTTCAGTTAGGTCTCGCTCAAATCAGAGATGCAGGTTCATCTCATTTTCTAGAGCGATCACAACATTGTTGTTTTGTTTTTTGTTTTTTTTTTTGCTGAAGAGACACAAAACCCCCCAAATTATCAAAACTATTCTGTCATAATTCTTGACCTCTCCGGCTCGGGACTTTTTCATAGCGAGTAATCCAAACTAGCAACATAATGATTAACTTCCTGTTTTGGATGTATTATTTCAGATGTTGTCCTCGCTGAAGTTTGGTCTGTCTTCTTCCTGACATATGATGGCGTCCGACTCTGCACGGTGCCCGTTTTACGGTACACTAACTGTAATTTGTGTGACAAAAGTAAAACACAACATGCGTTACTGCAACAATTTATTTTGTTCCAACAACACATTAAAACTCTGTGACGGCGATCCGAGCTCGGGATCATCCTTCAAACCGTAAGTGACACAATGCACAATAATGGCACCAATGACGTACAAGTTCGACTGGACACACACTAAGCAAGAGAGAGAATTGTAGAAGAGTGTTCAGTGCTGAGCTTCACAAAATTGTCTGCAAGTTCTGTCAGTTTTTTTTTTTTGTTGTTTTTTTTTTTTTTTGGACAGTTTTTTCA
>VUQS01039251.1:0-28991 GCA_015108495.1 Heterochromis multidens | reverse complement strand
CCTCCATGTCCATGCCACACTTCCAAACGCTGAGGCGTCAGAAACGACGCCAGCGAGAATTCAGCTCCTGGCTCAGAGAAAGATGATTCACATTTACAGCAACTTTAAAAAACAAACTTCTAAAGCAACATCTCCACAAGAATTACTTTGCAATGACGAGTAGAAACAGAATAGTTAAGCAGTAGTAGTATGTACAGTACATCTGATATCTAAGAGTGAAATGGAACCTATTTCAGATCGAGCGGCGACCGAACCGAAGTACCGAACTGTCGAGGATCTGAGACAGCCGACAGGTAAAGACTTCAGGTGTGGTAAGCACAAGGCCACGATGATAAATCATTTCACAAGTGGCCAGCGGCCTTTTTACACATTCATTGATTACTGAAATATTTGCACAAACAATGCAAGGTGTCGTCAAAATACTGAAACCTTTTCCTGTCCATTCCCTCCAAAATAAAAATTTGTAGTTCAGCATTTAGTGAAATTTCCGTTAGAAGCTTTGAAGTTACCTGTTTTAGTATTCAGTATGAGAACGACTAACAAATTAATTTAAAAGAAATCATCAATGTGCCGAAATGTAAATATTTTTAAAAAAAATTTTTTTTCCTGAATATTTTCTGTGCAGTTAGAGTGATTTAACCAAAAAAAATTCTACCAGTTTTGATGAACTTGGGAAAATTCGACAAGATTGTAAGAATTGAAACGTTTTCAGGACATATTGGATGTAAACAAAAATGACTTTATCCCACATTTTGGGATTATTAAAGATTTTATGGGAGCATTTTGCAGTTACATGTGTATGAAATTTGTCTAACTTTACCAGCTGAATGCTGAAATATAGCTGAATATCAATGTGCAAATTTTTGTTTACAAATTTTATAAGCTATCTTGAGCAAACTTTTAGCATTTAACCAAATCAGTTCATTAAAAGTCAAAGCTGTCCCAAATTACTTGCCCCCTTTTTCATTGATCTTGGTGAGGCTCGAGCTCTTATTTTGACGACACCCTGTATATCCTGAATTGAGTGTAAAACTTTGGGTTCATTGAAGTCGACCACTCATCTGCTCGGTAGACATTCTCTACAGTCATTGAGGAATGAGAAATGTGGATATTCTTCTGCCCTTCATGTGAAAGATGAACAACGAAAATTAAATCGCTGAAGAGAATCTGATCTGATATAACTAGCAGACACCGATGCTTCAGAAAATGGCTTCAATACTTTTCTGTACAGTTTGAATTGAAAGAGTCTGTTCGAGCCATTTGTAAACCGACACCAGGGGGCGCAAAAACAACCAAAATATAAAGTGTGATGGTTTTGTTAAATATCAGCGCTCACTGATTTTCTTGCCCAAAAAGCCTTCCCAAATTTGAAAATGTGCCAAATGTCCACAAACAAAACCCAGCAAAACAAAAAATTTTGCCAATTTTCATATCATTTGAAGCACAAAACGTTTATTTGTAATATAAAATGTGGCAGTTTTAAGGTAATCTTTTCTGGTCAAAATCAAATGGTATTAATACACCAATTGGTTTAATGCTGCAAATGTAACAATCAGAATAAAAAACACTAACCTTTGGGTTTCTGACAGTTTTTCAATGATTACTCAAACATACGTGTTGACAATAATTTAGTGTAATACTAGACTGGAGTATGTGGCATACTACAAAAATTGTTAAGGATTACATTTTGGGTGTGTTTTGCTTGTTGGGAATGTTACAACAAATTTTGTAATGAAAATTGAAATCAAACTAAAACGCGTTTGTGAACACAAACCAGACTTAAGAAATGTTCTTATAAATATGGACAAATACATTTGCTGTTACGCCAAATTTTTGGACAAACAAAAATTGTAAATCAAATGTTCGCGTTCATGATGATTATGCTTCTGTGTTTTTTGTTTTTTCCATTTTGTTGCACTACAAGTTTTTGGATTAAGCATAAGCTATAGTGAAATATATTTAAAACCAAATGTTTACTAGTGCAATGCTTCTTTATAGGAAGTCTTTATGGGGCATTCAGAAGAAAACCAGTGACTATATCATGTCATTAAAATGCAGATATTTTTGTACCTTTCATATTTGTACTTTCTAGTCCAGATTCAAAGGTGTAATTTGCAGTTTTATAATAACTGATTGCACTTTTACACAATGATAAACTGATTTATTTGGGGACCCCAGAAGAGCTCGGCCAGCTCTGGAGATATGCTGAGCAGATATGTTTCCGTTACTTCTGGCCAATAATGGGGAAACTTGTGATTTTTTTCAGTGGTTTTGGCAGTTCAACTGTCTCTGATGTCCATGCTGTTGGATACGATCCTTTTCTCTGCCGGTCCGATCGGACAGTCCAAACCTCTACAGCAGTCCTAAAGTTAATCTACAGCTTCACGTCTTTCGTTAGAAAGAGCCCACGGTGCACAGGACGAATATGGAGCATCGTGACTGCATGCTGGTCGTCCACAGTGGGAAGCAGCAGCAGGAATGCTTCCCTTCTTGTTCAGCAGCTCTGAGGCCTCAGTGCAAATACAAACTACAGCTCTACAACCACAGTCTCTAGCTTCTAAACTGGCCTCGAACACGCCGAGCAGCAACGGATGGCAGCGTGGGGAAGATGTTCCCCTCGACTCGTTTGTGCCCTTTAGTTGTGCAGACCTAGCAAACATTCACACGGCTAATTTGATTGCGATAAAGTTCAGATAGTGTTATGATGATGATATTTTTCTAAGGTAATTTGAAGCAGAAATCTGAAACTTTCAAAGCTTTTCCTCATTTTTCACCAGATTTTTTTTTTTTTTTTTTCCCCCCCTCCAAAGTTTGGCATCTGCAGCCAGGATGGAAGCATGATGTGTCTCCAAACATCCGATTTGTGCTCATTTAGGGTCCGCTCTTCAGTGAATGTTTGCTGGGTTCTTCCTGTGCAGCAGTCCTGGCAGTTAATCAGCTAGCTCGAGCAGTCAGGGTTTTTAATTATCGACGTGTGCGGTACGCGTGGCAGTGTGTAACGATGAAATCTACCGCCGCCGACTCCTATGTCCCAAAAAGCCAGGAAAGCTGCACCACGCGGGACTACAAAGCAAAAAGTAAACCTAAAACGAACGTTCAAAGGGGAGGAAGAGGCCAGTGTGCTTGCTGGTTTTTCAGCGACTCCTGAGATTAAAAACATAAATAAAAATGAAAAACTGCTGACTCAGTTCCACCGACTCGTCACCTGAACGGACGCAGCTCATCGGCGCTCCTCAGAGCCCACGTTGGCGTGAGTCAGTCCAGTTCAGAGGGCAGGGTTGTGGTTGAACATGTTGGTCAGTCAGTGAAGGCTCCTTAAGGCAAAACTCCACTCCATGCTTTAACACCAATTCAAAGAAAGAGACTGGATCATAGTTTCTCTCTCGCGTTTTTTGTTTCATTTTTTGATACTGATGATGAAGCAAGTCGTCTTCTGCAGAGAATGGATGCCCGAAGCACAGGAGTTTGGGGCTTGTTCACAGCCTGCAAGGCAAGCAGAAGGGTTTAAGCACAAAGTCAGTTTTTAGTCAAAGTAAGACAATTCAACATCCATCCTCTTCTCCAATTCAGGGTCGTGGGGGGGCTGGAGCCTATCCCAGCTGCCATAGGGCGAGAGGCGGGGTACACCCTGGACAGGTCACCAGTCTGTCGCAGGGCTAACACAGAGAGACAGACAACCATTCACGCTCACATTCACACCTATGGGCAATCATCAATTAACCTAACACTGCATGTCTTTGGACTGTGGGAGGAAGCCGGAGTACCCGGAGAGAACCCACGCACACACGGGGAGAACATGCAAACTCCACACAGAAAGGCCCCGGCCAGACGGTGGAGTCGAACCCAGGACCTTCTTGCTGTGAGGCAGCAGTGCTAACCACCAAGCCACCGTGCTGCCCTTAATTCAAAATTAATTTGGATAAACAAGAAGATGATGGATGGAGTTGATTTGTTGCCAAAAAAAAACAAAAAACAGACTTTACAGGTTGTAGCTCCTAAACTGAGCCTTCCTCAGCCAATCAGGGCTGCTGAATCTGTGGTTTGTTTTAAATGTCTGCTGACCTCAGAAGTGATCAGACCGTGTTATTTTGTGTTAAAATAAAAATCATTCTGACACACATCAAAAACTATTCACATTTTCCCAAGAAATTCCTTTTTGCTTTAGTTGCTCCGTAACAGAGTTTAGGGTTGGCAGGACTCAGACCTGGCTGTAGCTCAGGAGGTAGAGCAGGTTGTCTACTAATCGCAAGGTTGGTGGTTCGATCCCTGGCTGCTCCAGTCTGCATGCCAAATATCCTTGGGCAAGACTAACCCCAGGTTGCTCTCTGAAGCATCCATCGGAGTGTGAATGTTAGATAGAAATCACTTAAGCATAGAAAAAGTCCTTCTAGGTGTGAATGAGGTATGTTGTATAAAGCGCTTTGAGTGCTCTGGGAGAGCAGAAAAGCACTATGTAAGAATCAGTCCATTTACCATTGAAGTCCTCCAGTATTAATCTAATAGTGTGGGTGTAAGGTACAACTGCATTTTTTTTAAGTGATTAAACAGAATTTAAACTTAGACTAAACAGCTTATCTAAAGGTAAGAAAACACTGAATGTTAGCAGAGCTTCCAGCAGCCGTCTTCTCCCCTTGAACGATTGCCTTTCTATATCACACACATCTACATCTCCACGTGAAGTCCATTTTACTACATCTTGTTCAGTCCTGGTTTAACAAACCCTACTGCAGGTTAGGGCCGTTGAACACAGTCTGTATTTTCCTGATAATATGCTCTAAATCATTTTCTATACAGTGAATGTTCATAAAGCACATTATGGAGAAGTGCACAGAGGAATCAGAGAGGACGGGACTTAAAGTTTGACTCACGTCTGGAGGCGTCTCCTCATTATGTCTTGCTGGCGTTCTCGTAGATAACGTCCGAGGTGATAGACTGCTGCTTTTTCTTCTGCCACATTAACAGGACGCACTGATGGATGAACACGTACTGCTCCTACAGACGACAAACACACTTCCTGAACTGATTGTCTTCTGTTTGATATCGACAATAACAAACTCAGCTCACCAACGAGGTAATGTGGGCAACCAGTCGACCGTTTTTAAAGCATGAACACTTAATGACTTCTGTAAGTAAAGGTATTATTTACACATCCAGTCACGGTCTGTATGTATCAGTGTGACGTGTTGGTGTCTGACCTCAGTCTGGACCATCGACAGACGATGCGATCGCATTTCAGACACCATGCCCAGGATGTCGACGTACTCGTGCTCTCTGATGTGCTGCATCAGGCGATCCAGGGCGATGAAGGTCCCGGTCCTGCCAACTCCAGCACTGACACAGACAGGCGGCATCATTAGAAACCAAATCTCTGCTGCTGCTAGTCCACTAATGGACTGCATAATGGGCATTACATCATCTGTCTAATTGCATTTTTATGGCTCCGACTGGAAACGAGTCGCCTTCCTGCTCCGAGAAAAATCAAACCTGCATTCACTCTGAGAATGAGGACAGCCACCCGACCACTCATAAAAACTGAATGCAAACTGGGACATTAATGGCAGGCTGGTGAGTTTCCACTAACGAAGAACTGGCTCAGTTCTGGTTCTAATATAGAACCGTTAGGAGCATTTAAACCAAAAACCTGGTCCTCATTGGGTTCCAGAAAATACCAAGAAGACATCATCAATGATTATGTTATTTACAATGGAAAACCATTTAAGTCTTTACACATCTGCATTGCACATACTCATCTGCCAGTGCCCAATCTACAGCTGGTTCCAAGCATGTCTACCAAAAAAGAAAAAAAAAAAAGGTTCAACGATGCCACAGACTGCTGGTCCTGAAGTCAGAATCACCAACATCAGTGACTATGGGAAGAACAAACTGATGGAAATGCAGCTGGTTACTGGGTGGTACCATTCCAGAACTGAACCAGTGCTAGGACCTGGCTCCGGTTTTGTACTTGATCAGCTCCATTCAGGATTCTAGGATCTTTGACACCATCCAGAAAACCAGCCAACGTTTCCAGAACCATTTTGAGTAGAACCATTAATAGTGGCATACTATATAGTGGTGTAGATTTTTTTTCATTGGTTCACTCTGTTTTAAATTACACCCACCACCAACTACATCACCACTGGTTGCCCTGCTTTGTGGTTCCTTCCTAACAATGGTGATTTATTATGGATTTCCAGAGTATTTAGTTTTTGGACCCAATAAAGTTTAGCTTCACAAGGTAATACAAAACACCTGTTAGTGCCACCTGCTGGCAGAAAGGGGAAAACATGCTCTTAATCAACAGGAACGGTATTCATCCTGTGACTCTTCAACTGTTTGTCCACCAGAGGGCGCTGACAGATGAGTTAGAACAGGATCAAATGTTTGCAGATGTTTTTAAGGAGTCGGCCTTACCTGCAGTGGACGATGATGGGGTCTTTGGTCCTGTTGGCCTGCTGGCGGACGATGTGGACGAACTGCAGGATGCTCTCGATAGCATTTACTGTGGGGACGCCGTGATCTGGCCATGAGGTGTAGTTCAGGTGGAGGACGTCCTGACTCTCGTCGGCCTGCGGAGGGCAATAACAGTTCATGTTAGATAAATGCACTGACTGGAAAGTTTTTGTCAGCAGTTGTCTGGAAGTTGAAGAAACTCACGTATCCGAGTCTGAACTTCCTGATGATCCACTCCGGAGACTCACTTTCAGACAGCATCTCCACACTGATCTCGCCGTACATCACAGGCTCATCTGTGAAGGGCCAGTAATGATCACACTTCACCTGAAAACACAAAGAAAATTAAAGCTGCAGTTAACAATTTCTGACCATCAGGGGGCAGAATGGTGCAACTTTAGTCATTTTACTCCAAGACTTAGGTCCATATTTATGAGGGTTTTGTTTTGAGGGTTTTTTTTTATTTCATTTTCAGATTTTTTTTTTTTTCCTTCAAAAATTTTGAATTTCTGGAATTTTTAAATTGTAATTTTTGTCATTTTATATGTATTTTTTACTATATTTTACGTGGTTTACATTCATTTTCCCCTTATACGTACAAATTGAGAAATATTACACTAATAACTTAATTGTGCAATTAAACATTTTTCAATATTTCATCAGTTTTCATTCTTTAAATTAAAAAATAATCACTCTGATCCCCCGGAGAGAGCAGCTGAAAGAAGATGATGAAGATGATCCTCTGTCAAACAGCAGGGGGTCATTTGTAATGTGATTGTAATGTGATCCATTTACAGAAAATTGAATAAATCTAAATTCTCACCCGCCGCCGTTCGTTGCACTGTGTGAGCATGACTATGATCGGGGATTTTTGCTGCAGAACCATCTTCCAGAAGTCGTTGCGGGTCTCGGGCAGCGGGCCCTGCGTGGCAATGTACTCCTTATTGTGTCTGTAGCCCTGAAATCCAAATGCAAGCATAGTTTTACCGCCACGTTACAGAAGAAAAAACTCAGTCATGCAAAACATGAACAATAAAAACTATCAAATTTATGACAACACAAATGGATTGCAATTCCTCACGTGGGATAAAAGTGTGGGTACTCACAGGTATGTAATTAGCGTTGATGTAGTCTGAACCTTCATCGTTGTGCATCGAGATCAGCTTCACCCGACTGAAGTCATCTGAGAGCAGATTTTCTCTTGTTAGTCCAAAGAAAAACTGCAGTTCATTACCAAACGGTAAAAACTGTCCTCATACACCGAGGAACACAAGCAACAAACGTTCACGGGATTTTAAAATCAAAGCTCACCATTTCTATAAAGACACATAATTATGACGTCTTCTCTGTTCAAGTGTTTGTTTCAGTGTTTGTACACTGAACCCTAACCCTGATAAACCCTAACTCTGACGGGTTTATCTGATTTTTAAGTCTGCATATATCAGTTTTACACATTTACTGCAGACCGTCTAATGAAGGTAAATTTTCTCTGTACAACAGGTCAGTAAAACTGGAGCCTCGCAGTTGATTTTATTTTTTGCCCATCATCATCTGGTTGCTCTCAGTCCAGTGCCTGCCCTCTTTGTGGGTCTGATGGTCTTAAATCTGCATTTATACATGTTAGTGTAGACTCACAGGGGAGGATGTTGGTGTATCTGTTCTTGGGCCTGTTGACGGGCAGGTCAGCGGCATCATGGGAAAGATCCAGACCGATGCTCTTCAGATCCTGGGGGGGGGAAATAAATAAATAAAAATCTATACTTGCTGATCAGCAGATTTCAGTTTAGTACATTACAATTAAAGATGTGGGTGACTTAAATCTGAGTCAGATTTTTAAATTACAATCCTCATAAAAGGCTCTGAGGTTATGTGAGAAAATGCTAATTTAAAATGGACCCATTGTGCTTCTCATTTCATGTTCCTGTGGTGGATGTTTCTAATAATGAGCTCAGTGTATGTACTCAAATCCCTGCAGACTGCTCTAAACACTGTTTATCACAGTTTTTTCTACTCTTGGATCTGTATGATGTCCCAGAGAGTGGACAGAAGCCCCACCCACCTGCTGTTCAAACTTTGTTTGTGAGGGGCGGCCAATCAGAAGAAAGCTGGCTTAAAGGAGGAGGAGCTAAAACACCTTGTTTTCAGACACAGGATGAACTGAGGTCTGCAGCGAGGCCCAGTATCAAAAAAATCAGGCACCACATGATAATTCAGTATCTTGAGGTGACCGTGTTAAATCCTTTTTACAGACAGATGAAGTATTAGAGCAGGGTGTTGAACTAAATCGACCTGCAGACTTTGTTCGTTTCCAGCAGACACTCTGCTGTCTAGCCTGGCAGCTTCTAAAAGGTCATTTTGGGGCATTTATTCACTTCCTCTTTTGGTTTTTGCTGCAGAAACTTCACCAGAACTAAAGTTAAATGATAAAAGCCACAGAAAGGCTTTCAGAGGCTTCCCTCTGCCTCTCGGTACAAACATCAGGCCTGTTGGTCTCGTGATCAAAGCTGTACCTCAAACTGCAGGGAGAACTTGTAGGCCGAGTCTTTGCTCATGTCTTTGAAGAAGGCCTCGAAGTCATCCAGCTGCACGGGGCTGAAAGCACAAAGAAAACCCATCAAACGGCTGATATCCACCACCATCATCACATTTCATTTATAATCTCACTGGGAACGAAAGCTACAGGCAGATGTTCACTGCATGAAACCTTTAATCACCCCAAACGACCTGCTGCTGGTTTCATGAAACCCTCAGACCTCAGGTGGATTCAGTCCACCTCTCCATCCTTTCTTTAGCTCATACCGCAGCACCGTGCAAACAAGACTTTCTTAGAACCCGGCAGTTTAAACTTAAGTGTCAACAGAAGACTTTTCAATTTGTGAAGGCTTACAGAGCTTCTGCCTAATGCTAGCTCATGTTAGTCTTCCTGCACAGTCTTACTGTCAGCTTATTCATCCGAATGCCTCACTGGCTAGCTTCCTTTTCCAAGTTATCCTCTCAGCTAGCATAACAGAATAACTGGTGTCTGATTCACAGAGTAGCTAAGCTACAGCTAGCTAACGTTAGTTTTTCAGACTGGACAGTTTAAATAAATTTTAAATAAATAAATCCAACTGCCCTGCACGGCAGCTAGAAGAGCCTAAGTGCTGTATAAATAGAAGCAGATAAGCTCACAGGTAGGCAGGTAAGTAGGTAGGAAGAAAGCTAGGAAGGTAGGAAGAAAGATAGATAGTAGGTACGTAAAGAAAGGTACGTAAATAGGTAGACAGGTAGGAAGGCAGATAGGAAAGTAGGTAGCCAAGAAGAAAGGTAGGCTAGAAGGGAATAAGGTATGTAGTTAGGCAGGGAGGAAGGCAGGTAGAAGGATACTAAAGATACAAAAGGTAGGTAGCTGGACAGGTTAGTAGGGAGGTAGGGAAGTAGGTAGGAAGGTAGTAAGGCAGAAAGAAAAATGGGTAGAAAGGGAGTAAGGTAAGTAGTTAGGAAGGGAGATGGTAAAGTAGGTAGGTAGGAAGGTACTGAAGATACGAGTAGATAGGAAGGTAGGTAGAATGGTAAACAAGTAGGTAGGGAGGTAGTAAGGCAGGAAGAAAGATGGATAGGAAGGGATTAAGGTAGATAGAAAGGGAGTAAGGTAGGTAGTTAGGTAGGGAGGTGGTAAAGTAGGAAGGTAGGTAGGTAGGTAGGTAGGTAGGTAGGTAGTAGGAAGGTTAAGAACTTAGGTAGATAGGAGACAGCTTGGTGAGAGTCGGAAAAATCGTAGGACTTCCTGGTAAGGTCTGAAATAAGTTATTTGAAGAAACTTCTGTGAAACTTCAGTGAAACTATCAGTTGGACTCCCACTTCTCTTTTATATTTGTTGGTCACCAAAAACTTTGCATTTGTTCTTAAAACACTGTTACAAGTAACCAGCATCCACAGGTAATTAACACATAGCCACTACACTGTGCAGAGAACATTACTCCATAACAATGATACAACAGAAACGTGTCTGTTGCCACTTTAAAGTCAAAGTTCTTGAGATGCTTTGTTTTACAGTCTTGATGCATTCATGGGTTCATCACGAAAGGTAAAGTGTGAGCAGTTTCATGCACTTCAGTAGACGTTTTATCCTAAAATCATTTATCAACGAACCTTTAAACACCCACAAAAGTCAGAAATCTCTCTGAGCATAAACACACAGTAAATGTTGGTTCAGTTTCTCTGTGATCTGCTGGATTAAACTGTTTTCTGGCTGAAGGATGGTATTAGTGATGAACACACACAAACACACACACACACACCCACAAAGATGAAGCCCACAGGCTGAAAGCTGCATGCAGTCGTTGTTACCTTGTTAGCTTCCGTTTCTTTAAAGCGGTCTTGCTCCTATAAAATACAAACATGTCAAGTCCTCGTGATGATTTCTGACCCGTCCTCTCTCACATCATTAGCTTGTTTTGGGCTTTGACCGATGCAGGTTTTTACCCCTCTGTACAGCAGCACCCCCTACTGTGTGTTCACTGGCGACTACAGTTTGTTTGCAAGTTGCTCATTAAATTAAACGCTCTCAGCAGCTTTAATGCATTAGACAGCAGTAGGTGTAGAAAATGACGTCACACATTGGTTTCTAGAATCCTCATTCTGAAGCCTCAATGTTAGCATTGAATTCCTGTGTCGCCATCCACCTGTCAGTCAAAGTGGCCACGCCCCTAACAATGCAAACTTTAAGCCTTAATACAATTTAAACAGGTGAGTTATAAAAACATTCTCCCGTAGACTAACATTCTACAGTTGTTATATTTGTCTCTGACTTCTGATATAAACCCCAGATAAACTTAGTCTTCTTCAGTATATAAAACCGCATCATCTGCATATAGTGGCACTCTTCTTCTCCTTATCCCTCTCTTTTATGTCCTCTTATCTTTATTTATATAATACAGCTGTTGTGAAGGGGGAAATTATCTACAGAGACCAAAACAGTTTTTGTATCAGGCTGTAAACATGTTTATTTCTGCTGTAATGTTGGACATTTTAACATGGGAGTCTATGGGGACTGAGTCAATGCTGGAGCCTCTGCTGGACGTTAAAAGAACTGCAGGTTTTCAGTGTTGGCTCCATTTTGCAGCCCCGGAGGTTGAAGGTTGATATTTTTGTTTCCCCGTTAAAAAAGTAATCTGACAGCAGGTAAAATGGGGACTGTATACTGTATATATGCCTTCAACTACAGTTCTGTGGTTATTGTTAACATGAAAAGTTATTCAGTTTGAGGTCATGTGCTGCTGCACAGAGAAGTTAAAGGTTTTATATTCAGACTTTAAGTGGAAGTAAATGGTCTATTTTAGACTGAATTTGTTGACTGCCACCATGTTTAAAACATTTAAATGACGTTTGTCACCAGGAAACTCCAAATATTCTGCCTTTCCTAAAATGTATGTAAATGTTATCAGTTTAATCACCTCAATTGTACCAACATGGTGCTAAGAAAAAAAATTTCTTTTATAAATTACACAAATTCAAAAGCTCAAATCAAAAAGTCAGTTTCCATTTGTGAGTACAATCTGTATGACAAAAAAAATAAAATAATTTATTCTAGACTAAATCTCACATTTACTAGATTTTTTTTTTATGTGAATGAAATTTCCAGCTTATGATGAATGAGCAATTGTAAATGCCTGTTTCAGTCTCAGTTTTTAAACGGTGCACCATGGTAACATTTCACAAAAGAGGTCTTTAAATAACAAATATAAATCACAACTAAAATTAGGAAAAGTTTTCATTTAATTTTCAAGTTTCTCTGTCTGCCATATGGAACATGGAAAATTACTGTCACCATCATATGAGCATCAAAACTGAGGGTTATGGTGGATTCTAACTGTCCAGATTTAGGATGAAAATGAAATGGTAGATTAAATGTTTTTGTCATAAATCATGTACAATAAATGGAAAATCAAATTTCAATTTGATTCAGCTGTGTTTTAAAAGGGGCCTATTCTGCTTTCCTCATTTTTTGTTAGTTGAAAAATAGTGTATCATCTGCATACAATGAAATATGTAACATGTACATTAATTAATTCCAGCCACTCATACTGAATTACATATAAACACCAAGTCATTATTTTTTTGACTTAATCCCAGATAAAATGATGACTTGTAATTTTTTGGACATTTTTTCACATCTGATATCTTGTTGAGGCTCCTATTCTGTCATATCTGTATTATAATAATAATAAAAGGGGCCAGCTTCAATGAGATAAATATGCACAAAAGTGATCCCTGTGAGCCAAAAGCTCAGGGTTCAGACTGTTCACTCAGTTGTTGTTCACTGAGTGCTGCCCCTCAACAGGCTTCCAGAAGTTGGCCAATCAGAAGGAGGATTTATAGGCTGGGGGCCCTTCAACAGGCAGGAGCTAAAGGGGCTTATTTTCAGACGCTGAGCAGAGGGGCCGCACCAAGGCCCAGTACAAGACAAATTAGAACTGTGACAAAACAGAGCTTATGAGAAGAATAGGTCCCCTTTAATACTGGCAGCCACAAAGTTCCATAAAAGGCTGGTACTGAACCCAAGCATCGGTCCAACCCAACAAAACAGAGCTTCACAATAACTCGAGCTATCACAGTAGGAGAATAACGTCATGCTCAAAAATGTGTCCTTCATCTAAATCTGTTACCTGCTTAATGCTACAATCACACTAGGGAAAACAGACCGTGGCATGACCATAATTACTGCAAAAGTGTACAATGAACTTCTGATTTTGTTCCCTTTGAAATCACTTTTGAAGTCGCTTCGGAAACAGGGAGCAGGTCTGCAACCACTCAGTCAGTTGGTGTCTTCAAAGCGTCAAGACAGCAATAAAACAAAAATAAGACTGAGTCAGTCTGATATCAGTTTACAATTAAATTGGGTCAAGTTGGGAATTACATGCAATCTGTTTGTGATAATACATTGATTAACTGGGATATATCCGCAAAAATCACAAATCTGTTGCTGTCTACATACACAGAAATTCACATTAAGCAGAAATTCCTTCACAAATGGGACAGCAATTTAACTGTAAAATGACACTGGTGCTCGGCAGCCTTGGTTTTATATAGGAATATAACTAGAGTACAATCAGTTGGCAACCAGTTGAATCGAGGTCCTTATTACAAAGTGACGTGTTACAGACGAGTTGCACTCATCGGCACCAACTCACTCAGGCTGCAATATGTTGGCAATCTGTCTGCATTTATACATTAGATAGATATTATTTGCAAACCTCCAATCTGGCTGAGTGACTGCAGTCAGTCCGAATTGGAATGAGACTGTTTCGGACAGGTTGTCTCCCACCGGGCGACCTGTTCCTTGTGGTCGCCCAGAGGTTGAAGGTGTTACACACTCAACCTCTGGATGACCAAGGTTGCTGTCCTATTTTTACTCTAGTGTGACTGAGCCATTAAGTATCTCCACATCAATCATGCATCTTCTGTAACTTTTGCTCTTCATGCTTCTGTATCCACATTCAACCATTTAACACAAGTTGTGTTAAAATGGGCCAAATTTCCCCAGAATCACTCATGATGTTCTGAAAGTTCACTCGGTTTACAGCCAAGTTTTCAGACATCAAGTGGGAGGAAATCTGGAGAGGCTAAAACACAATCCGCTAGTTCATCTTGAACCATCAACATGCACATCACATCTACAATCTATGAGAAAACAGAAAACATGACTGAGCTACAAAGAGACTTCTAAAGAGAAACTTCACAAAGAGAAAGACAGGCGGCATGCAGACACCAAAGCCAGAGTTAGCATCGAGAGTTCGCTTCATGCTGAAGTACATCCAACATGTTAGTAGAAACACACTCAGTGTGACTTTGAAAGTTCAACCACAGACACAGCATTGCAAGACAAAGTTCAACATGTCAGAAATTTCATCTGCTGACTTCCTGTTTCAAAATGCTAAAGGCCAGTCTGGTGATATTTTACATATTTTCTTCTTGTCAACAAACCTCAGTCACAGATCCAATCCAACACTGAACGTCTCCTCCTGCTAAAAACTAACACTAATGAAAACATTGCAAATAAAAAAACCTAAAGGACCCCAAAATGGATCCCTGAGGAACACCAGATTTCATGTTCACAGAAGCGGACTCAGTTTTCAGTCGCAACTACATTAGAGTGCTATTTATACTCAAAATATAAAGTATTGTTTATGTGTTTTAAGTTTTTTGTTTTATTTTACTTATTTTGTATTTGCACAGTTGCGTATCATCTATATATAAATGAAAGATGAATATAAATCAATTCCAGCTGATTGTACTAAATAACTAAAAGAAATTACACTGTTTTTTTTATCCCAAATAAAACAATGAGTTGGAGTTTTGTGGACATCAACTTTCTCTAAAATCGTACTTATTTGAAATCCTTCTTACGTTTGAATTCTATAAAGCTCAAACGAGCACTCGAAATGGTATTCAGATTTGAGTACTAAAGGTCATCCATGCGGTTACACGTGGATGTTGGTTGCATTTGTAACAAACTATGTTTTGCGTTCAATTTTCTTGTGAAATTTTTTCCTCGGTCAAAGTAAGAGCTGAGGTGGAGGTTCTTATACAAAAACTACCAAGCTGAATATCATGAAGCTTGGTAGAGATATGGAGCATGGATAAATAAAGAAACTCATTAAATTTTGGTGCTAATCCTGATGACTTTAAACTTGCATGAGACAATGACTTTGCAATCAGGCTAATTCATTCAGTCATTTTAGATGAGTCTGTCCTGGAAACAAAAAAAAAGGCCTTGGAATTGACCCTTGTGGAACACCAGATTCAATATTTACAAAGTTAATTTCTTCTTTGTAGGTGATAAAATGTCAGTAAAGACAATTAGAGAACAGAACATTTTCAGCCATACCCTCATTTTCTGCCATGAAGACACTAGTCTCACAAAAGAGACGATGACCGTAGTAGTTATAATGAAACAGTGTGGTTTGGTTACAGAGGTATAACTAAAGCTGAGGGAGGAGCTTGATGTGGTTGGATAGGTCTATTAAATGTTGTACTTTTAAACAGGACATGGCTGTTTGTTTTCTGCCACCCACCAACCACAGTCACTGCCCTACTTTAACTGAGTGGTTATTATTTTAGACTTCATGAAGTGGTTACTTTAACCCAAACCACAACGTGATTAAAATGCACCAAAACACCTAGATAACAGAAATAGACAATCAGAAGTCGTGCCATTTTTACAACTGAAATCACCTACTGACTGTCAGATCTAACCTAGATCATTTGACTACTTTAATCCTCTTGTTTTATCAAGCCCATTGTTGACCAATGAAAGGACTGTTTTCTTGGCAATGGATATAAAGGACTCTTGGCCTAAGAAAGGGAGAATATTCTCTGCTGCATACAGATGAAAAAAGAATAAAGTTTTGTAATTGTGTGACCAAGAGGAACTATGTCAGTAATAAAAAGAATGAGGCCTAGATTGGAACCTTGAGGTACATCACATTAGCAAATGTATTGTTATTTTTGAAAATAAAAAAAAACGTTTGGATGACATGCAATAACTTCTTAGAGCTTATCCTTGTAAAGTAACAAGACATTAATCGGTTAATTTTCATTTTGTGGTTGCCACAAAATGGCAATATTATAATAATAACATATAGTTAATATATAACAGAGTATTATCTGCAAAAAAGTTGACAATACCTATATCTACAATATATTTATATTGTGGTTATATATTCAAGAATTATGCGAATACAGAAGAGCAGAGGACCCAGCATCGAGTCTTGAGGTACACCTCACTTACACTGTTAGTTTTGGTCTTTTCATGAGATTTGTTGACAAAAATACAGAACACCACCAGACTTATCTCAGAACTCTGGATCCAGAGGTGATCTGTGACTCCTCACTTTGGTTCATTTTGAGAGTAAAACAATGTCTCTGAACAATACTGTCGGCTGTGGCTCTGCTTAGACATGCCCCTGAAGTGCAGTGTTTTTGGCCAGCAAGTGCTTACTTACCAAGGATTAATATAAAAAGCCAAAAGATAGTCAGTCCAAAGGCAGGATGGCAGTAGGGTAAGGAAGGCAAAGAGACTTCTTCGCCTGAAGGGGGTTCAAATAAAAAATAAGAATAAAACACAAAAAAGAAAAAAAAATAAAGACAACAGACACCAGGGGGCGATACGTTGGGGACAGAACATGGTGCTCCATTAGTAAAGAGGCACAGAGCGTCGAGAGCTTCACATTAGTGCTGAACACAGAGTTAATGCATCATGCAGCCGCTCAGAAAGTGTCCCGTTGTGTCTCTGGAGGACAACAGGAGTTTGTATGCTGCCGGACGTCAATGGCCGCTCTGTTTCTTTTACACAACCCCCCAGCCTGAGTCTGTGACATCACTGCGTCTTCCCCACCATCCCACAATGCAACCCTCAGCCAGGACCCACACCACGTATAAACAGTTCTCAGTTTGTCACTTGGTGGTGACGGCCACCTTTATGAACCTGATGATCTCATTAACATTTGTGTTGCCTGGGTAATGACCCCACTGATGCTGACACATTTATGAACTCATCTTTGTCCATTTGGGGTTTCCTCATTTTTCTTGATGAAGCTCCCGAGTGCAAACATTAAAATTTAAGTCTAATAAAAACTGTCTTATACTAAAAATTAAAACTAAAACAAGTTACTGGATTCATTATGAAAAATGATAAAACATAATTTTGCCATTTTAGACAACACAGGAAATTATTTAGACAAATTTCCTGTACGGCTGCTGTTATAGATTTTCAGGAAATCTATAGTTTTGATCAATTTAAACAAACGATGTTGATTTGACATTTTCACAAATTTGACTTACTAAGATATCTTTCTGGGACACTATCATATTGTACATTTTCAGTTGTTATGTTTTACACTTTTTGTAATTGCACAAGTCTGTGTTGTCTACATACAAATATAAACATACAACATTTTTAATTACTTAAACCCAAAAATGATAAAGAAAAGGAGTGAACCTTGAACTGAGCCTGCACTGTTAGTTTTGTTCCACTTTTTGTATTCTTTTTATTTCCCACCTCCACTTTTTGTATTTAAAAAATTACTGCATCACCTACTTCCAAATAAAATTATATAACATATATGATAAAAGTGTAAGACTGTGAATTTAAAAAAATGAATGGCCCCAGAATCGAGCCTTGAGGTACACCGGTTAACGCTTTTTGTTCTGGGCTTTTTTTTAGGATTTGTTGAATGAAATCAAAATATTCACATAAAACACAAAGCATACAGAGTATTGTTCATCTTACTGTTGTTTTCTTCCTTATACCTTTCATATTTTGTAAATAATTTTATATACTGTAAATAATCTAACTGTAAACAAATAAGAAATAACATGATTTTTATAGAAGTGGGACAACGTAAAATAAAAGAAGAGCCCCCAGAATCGAGCCTTGGGGTACACCACATTAATTAATTAATCTTTTTTATGTGATTTTTTGAAATTATTATAAAATATTTTAGACAAATACCATATTCTAAGTGCTGAATTATTAACCACAGAGAGTATAACACAAAATCAATTACATAATAATGTTACTGACGCACTGCTTCCCATAAGCTGTACATGACATTTACATTGTTTTGCTCTATTGTTGATGTTAATTTTTCTTTAAGTGGTTTCATTGTCATATAACAAAATAAAGGGATCATTTGGGTCTCTAATACTTAGTATTTTCAGATAAATGCTCTCGAGAGCATCAGTGGGGGCATCACGCTTTCATCACATCCACACTGCTGTGACATCACACAGCGAGGTCTGCCCACATGCACAGTCAAAGCATAAATACAACTCCACCGTCACGTTAAGAAGAAGAAGACACTCTGATGGAAATGTGCATTTAGTGATGGAAGGTCAAATACAACAGCAGATGGAAGCCAAGGTTCTGCCTTAACTGACCGTCTTTCAGCTGTTATATTAATCACAAATCTCCAAATCTGAGTGTTTGTCAGAAATAACGTGGGACTGAATCTGATCCGTCAGCCACTTCACAGTTTAACACGGGCACTTTTGCCTTTTCTGCTTCATTTTAAAGGAGAAATAACATCGAATTATCTTTTCTTGTTTTGAATGAATTAACACAACTGACTCAAAAAGCAACATTTTGTCCCTTTAATCTGAGATTAAGGGAAATCCTGATCTTTCATCATCATCAAACACCCCATTTCAGCTGGTCCAAACAAAGCAGGCAAGGGGGCTGAGCTCTTTATCATCATCATCATCATCATCATCATCATGGTCGTCGTCACCTCACGCTGCTTAAAGCACCACAGATGAGCTAAAATCTCTGTCTATATGTTCAAATCCCTAATCTGCCTCTTCAATCCCCCGCCGGGCTGCTAATCTGCCTCTGATTGGGTCTTTCAAGGGTGTTTGGACATCCAAACTGAGGATGTGTGATTACTGTAAATCCGAGCTAAAACAACATCCGCTGGTGTGAGGAGCGTGAACGCTTCGATCGCTTCACGTCCAGACATTTCGTTTGTGATCTGAAGATGAACAGACAGACAGAGGAGGCTCGTACCAGTTATATGGAAGCTTTCCGTCTCTCTCAAACGATGCGAAGTTAACAAAGGTCTCCGCGCCGCACTCTCTGAAACAGAAAATAAAAAGCACATGTGGTGAGAACAGTTCGCTTTGAGGAACTCAGAAATAATTGATGAGTTATCATGAAATGAAGGAAGTGAGCATGTGTGAAAAGAGAAATGACAATGAAATATCAAAAAGAGTTTATCGGCCGTCTGAAAAGAATGACTCAGTTTTCTGTAGAGATTCTTTGTTTTCTCTGCTCAAACAGTTTAGACACATTTTAAAAAATAAAAACTCAAAAAAGTGAAAAATTAAAATTAAAAAGATAAAATAACTGGAGGTGCAACGCAGGACAAAGTTATGATCAGAAAATAACAGTTTAAACACAATTTAAACATTATAAAATCTGCATGTGATTCACTAGTAAAAGTTTGGACTCAGACTTTATCTGCACGCAGCAATCTGATTGGTTCATATGAAAGGTGATTCAAAAGTGATCATTCAGTACTGTATATTGATTTTTATTGATGTATACTGATGATTTCCACTGTTTTTGGGCATCGTTCATGAAGCTGAATGTGACACACCAGGGAAAAAAAAAAAAAGCTTTAAAGCAAATATACCTGCCTTTAAAAACATATACACCTTCAATTAGATGCAAAAAGGGTTTTAGTATCAAGCTCACCTCAAAATTGACTCATCTGAATGAAATAAAACTGTAACCGAAACTTCTAAATAACAAAAATATACATAATTATAATGTATAATGTTAACGTTAATAATGTTGACTTTTGCATTAAATGATTATTATTATAAATTATTATTTGCATTAAATTATTCTGACATGTGTTAAAAACACTAGTGTCTCTGTAGTATTTAAAAAAACTAAATTATTAAAAGTGTAACTGAAACCTTTAAATAAAAATTATACAACTTTAACATTTTAATTTAAAATTTTACAGTCACAGCATTATTCCTTTTTATTCTCACTAAAACCTAAACATTTATATCCTCATTCATAAATATGATACAAAAACTAAATGTAATGTGAAAAGTGAAAGTACTGATTTAAAATTTAATCATTTAAACTTTTGTATTAATCCCGAAGGATTTTATCCTCAATTTAATCATTGATTTTTATTGATTTATGGTATTTTTTTTACTTTAGTAAAGGAAAGAGAACAATAACATCATTTTACTGTAAATCTGTGAAAAAGTGCGCACACATGCATAAATGCGTAAATATGTTTGCCTCAGTACCGTGGACCTGAAGCTCTGTAAACAGCCTCATAAAACGCCGCTCGGCCTCCTCACAGGAGGAAGTAGTTTGTGTCCTAAACCGTGAGTGTCACATTTCTAAGAATAAAAGGTGATGTGAATTCTGAATGTCAGTTAGCTGAGTGTTAACGGCCAAACCACAGCAGGCCACAGCTTCACCGCTGAGGTTACTGCACAGCATGCAAACATACTCTGAGGTATTTCCACCGAAATTCAGCTGAAAGTCAGTCGGTTAAAACTCTGAAACACTGTGAAGCTCTGAGATTATTCATGTTCATAAAGCATATTCCATCATTTCTATTCTAAATTAGGGCCTTAATTAACCCACACACTACAGGCTTTATTAATGCTTTAAAACCAGAGTGATGGCATGAAGGACAAATGAATAAGAGATTACTGACTGACAGCAGGGGGCGCTGCTGGTGTGCAGGTGCTGACTTTGAGTTACCTGGTCATCTGCAGGTGTTTCTTGCGCAGCACGAGCAGGAAGAGAACGAGCAGGCTGATGAGCAGGATGCTGAGGACGGCCAGAGCCGAGATGGCGGCGACACTCGGGTTCATCTCTTTGGCTGCAAATGCACAGACAGACGGCGTTACCTTTCAGGCAGACTCCTCCCTGTTTTCATCAGTTTTCCTATCACAGAGCACTTCCTGTATGGTAGTTTCAAAGTAAAAACCTTCCATCAAAGAGCAAGTGGCCTCAGACTGTACTTTGCTACAATCATAGACTGTATATGAAAGATGGACTTAGCGACCACGATTTCAGCCATTGGTTCAGCTTCTTAGTGTGTTGAAACGGTGAGGGGTGGATCTCACACCAAATGCTCATTGGTTTACGACCTGTGATTGACAAGTTGTTAACCAATGGGCATCGCCTGCTTCCTGCTCCTCTGTGACTCTTAACGGGATCAAAATGAACTTCATGTTTCACTCAGTCAGACCTGAACCCAGCGACTGATCATGATGAAAGAGTTCACTGATCCTCAGACATACAGAGCAGTGACTGCAGTTCACTTTACTGTCTGCAGGGGTCACTAAAAACAACACTTTAAGCAGTAAACCTTCAAATTAAAGAGTAAAATTCCTCCCTAAAGTCTCCTGAACTGCTTTTAGTTCAGTTTTCAACTTTAAGGTGTTTCTGAGGATTCAGGGCTCCAGGTGAAGGTGTTCTCGGGACTCTAATAAAGACAGTCACTGCCCACCTGTGGTACAGGTAAACAGCGCCACCTACCGACGGTCCTGACGGTGATGTATGTGGGTTTGCTGGGCGTGCTGTAGCTGAAGCTGGTCACGGTGCAGTTGTAGCTGGACGATGGTATCAAACCAGAAATGGTCACCACGTGGGAGGTGGAGGTCTGCGGCTCGAGGGCCTGAGGACGAGGAAGAGGGATAAGATGTCAGATTTGGAGTCCAGATAAAGACAAGGGGCTGAACAGGCTGCTGACCCCAGCATGATGCTGAACAGAAAGACCAAATCACTAAAACTGTATTTCTATTTTTATTTAGGTTTATGAGCACACACTTTATCTTTTTCAAAGTCTACGTGTTGTTGTTGTTGTTGTTACTACTGTAACCCCGGTTCCAGTTTGTCCATCACTGTCAAAGATGTCAGGAGGTTCATAAAGAAGCTAAAGATACTTCTGCACTCTTCAATTTCCAAACTATATCCATGGTTACATGGCACTTCCTGTTTCTGTAACTCTAAGTTTAAATCTGGTCACAAGAGACACTTCTCACTGGACAGAAACCACCGAGCCGTCCTCTCAAGTTTGGATCATTAATGGTGATCAAACGTCTTATCCACCGCACTCTGCACACATCCTGCCAGTTTAACCTTTAAACCAGGCTTAAACTGAACTCTGTTAGATAAAAATACCAATTAAAATGCTTTTACTTTCACCTAAAAACCTCTAACATCCAGGCCTTCATCAGGCAGATAAACATCAGTCCATCAGCTCAAACTGAAGAAGAAAATCAGCAGTGTCTACGTCCTCACCGTTTATCTGTCACCTCTTCATATGGAACAGGGATGTGGACACGTCTTTGTTCTGAAGGTCCAGAGAACCTCCAAACATCAGGTCCTGCTAACCTGGCTGCAGGCATTTACCTTTATTTTACCTGGAAGTTGAACTCAGGTCAAAACCTCTTTCTTTGAGTCACCCCCCTGTACAAAATCACAACCGGTCACAAATCCCACAAATACCACACAACATGTCCACGTGATTGACAACCAGTCACAACATGAGCCACAACAAAAACACGCCTCCTTCACCACGTTCTTCATCATCTCTGTGAATTCAGCTGCAGATAAACGAGTGTTTCAGTGCTGCAGTCAGATAACGCCTCAGATCTGCAGAAACAAAAAGCAGCTGTTTGAGCTGGAAACTGAGCTGGAAGTTCCCTGCTGAGTTGGAGACGTTGTGATCTAACGTGGAGATGTTCAGGGAGGGGGTTTAAATCATCCATATCATCATCATCCACAAGTTTCCCTCTTTTTAAAAATAAAGCAGGATTTATTTCTAAAATAAAAGCTGATCTTCACTTTAAGCTTCCTAACAAGATTAGCTGTAATCGATCCACATAAGTACCAACTTGTACGAGTGCACGCCTTCAGAGGATTTACCACCAAACAGAGAAATGCTGAGCAGCTTTTCAGGAGATCATTTTGCTTTTATGATGTAAAATCTTCAGCCTGCAGGCAGTAAATCAGCCTTTATACTGAGAGGACGTTAAAAACAATAAAACAGACTCAGGAATGGAGGAGGCTTCTCCTCGAGACCAATTTTTAAGACCGATATCGATATCTGGTGAGTTAAAAGTCTGATAAAGCGGCCAATATTTTTTTTTCTTTCAGACACTCAAGACATAAACAGACTTCATGAACATTTATTTGTCATTATTTAACTCCTTAGTAAGATAATACGACAGTGCAGTTTAAAAATTATCTTGTTTTATTGTCCCAACAACTCGTGGATTACTCGTAAGTTGCAGAGCCCCGTCTGGTGGACAAACTATGAAACATCAACGCTCATGAAATGGTTGAAGGGTATTTCTCCCATCGCTACTTTACTTTTTAGTCTTTATTTATCAGCCGCTATGGATGCCAATACCGATATATCGACAAATAGCAATATATATCGGATATATCGGTCGGGCTCTCTTCTCCTCAACTGTTGATGAGTCAAATATGACCAATCACAGCAGAGCTTCTTACTTTTCTATCCAGAACAATCGGGTGAATATCAAAGTGTCCTCAGGAGATCACAGAGCTGCCAGAAGAATTTTAGAGTTTCCTCTCAGTCAGACTGAAAATAAAAAGTTTGTCTTGAAAGCTGAAGAGCTCGAGCTTTTGGACGTGATATAATCTGGCTCAGCATGACTCAACATTAAGGCCGACATCCAGCTCGTTAGTGTTAACGAAGATTTTGGAACAAATTAAATTTGGACTCATTTGTCCAAACTTCAGTCCTCCAGGTAAAAACACATGTTCACCTTCAGCAGCTCGTTATCTTTGCACACCTGGTTAGGGCACATTACTGTGAGCAGTGAGTTTCAGTTCTGAATTATGAATTACTGGGTTAGGGTTACGCTGGGGGAGGTGGTGGAAAGATGCACACTAAAGACATTAGAAGCCATCCTGAACAACTCTGATCACCCACTTTATAACATCTTTATGGAACAAAAAAACATCAGTACCGGAAGACTCCTCTCTCTCAGATACAGAAAATCATTCGCACCCACAGCCATCAGGCTTTACAATTCTCATATAAATAGCAGATGAGCTGTCAGACATATGAATTTCCCTCTGGGATCAATAAAGTTATTCTTATTATTCTTATTCTTACTGTCTTTTGTCACATGATCAGAACACAGTTAATACAGATCCTGTGTGGCTAATAATACAGCACATGCATCAGCCTGAGAGAGCCTCAGTGAGTGTGTGTTCATGGTCCTGTTTGAAGAATCCAGAACAGTCAGAAAATCTGGCACTAGCTCACACTGCTGTGACTTCAGAGTTTTTCAGCTGAAACGTGTCACAGCTCCTCTTTGTTTCTACAGCGGCTAAAATCTGATGAGTGATTTTGTGCCTTTAGCAGCTAAAACGAGGCTGGGAGTTGCTCAGGGATCGATCCCACGTCCTCTCTGGATCTGTCGGGTTTATTTCTCATCAGTGCTGTTTCAGTGTTTTTAATAACTTCCACATTTCTGTGGGACTATCTCTGAAACTCTCAAATCAGCAAAACACAGAAGTACCTCTTTTATTATCGAGTTGTTTGCAGATCGCATTTTTAATTTCACGATTAGTAAAAGTTTGGTTGATTTTATGTCTGAACAGAATAAAAAGAAATCTATGAAATGACTGAGTTTTTATGAGTGGAAACAGAAAACAGAGCTGAAACTAATCTGTAATCTCACTGTTTTGTAATCCTTTCTTAACTGTCTCACACTTCCAGCTGATGCAGTAAAAGCTCATCTAGAGTGTGGCTGAAGCACGTTTACCTTGAGCTGCTCCTTGCTGGCTTTGCTGGGTCTGCAGAGGACCTGGTAGTAGTCGACCACTCCCTCCTCGGTCCACAGCAGAGTCACAGACGAGTGAGTGGTGTTGACGGCGTACAGCGACCTGGGAGGAGCCGGCTCTGCAGGAAACAGCAGCGAAAAGCCTCGGTGAGCGTTTGTATCGCAGGAGAAACCGCGGCGGTGCAGAGCAGGGCTGAGCCGAGCCAAGCCTTGCTAAAGACCCTAGCACTTCCTCTGAGGAGGACTAAAATAGTTTGACACACTCAGAAGAGGAAGTGGAGAAAATGAAGTTTCATGTTCACTCTGAGTGTGACACAGACTTCAGACAAACGGAGCGGTCGCCGCTCAGCGCTTGGCACCGAGGCGACTTTCCAACTCACGTCCTTCACATTTTAAAACTCCTGCAGCCCAAAGTGTCCACCTTAGTTTCATTTCCTCAATCACTTCTGTTCAAACACGACAGAAAACTGCACAGAAACATCAAACGGTTCATCTGTGCTCCGATTTACAGGTGACGCGTCATCGTTTTACAGGTGAGGACAGGATTTTTAGCCCCTCTATGAAAAAGTATTTCCAAAGTGCTGTTAAACACAGCGAGGAATTTTTAACACAGCCTTTCCAAACATCCTGGTTTTATTTTGGATGTTTACATTATTTTACTTTGCACACAGAAACTAAATTATTAAATAATTAATGTTTAAATAATAATTACTAAAGTTATTACCCCCCTGATGCTAACAGTCAGCTGTGTGTCCTTGTTGCTGGATAACAGCCTGCAGTCGTTTGTTGTTGTTTCCAACAAGTCTCACACACCACTCCTGACCAATCCCAGCCCATTCTTCTTTGGAGAATCTCTTTGAGCATTACAAAGTTAAAGCACATCATTGCACAGCAGTGGTTTGTGCTCTGGCCCAATAAAAAGGTCAGTTTTTCAGAGGATAATAATATTGACCCTGATCATTTTTGTTGGTTTGCTTTCTAAAGAAAACTAGTATGTTTAGAAATGCTCTGTTGAAAATCCCTCACTGTGTTAAAAAAGCACTTAAAAATTCATAGTGGGGCTAATGATTTTGTCCTCATTACTCTGCACGCACAGCTGCATATTTGAGTTTTACATGTGAAACTCGGTTTTTATTGATTGTTTTTAATCGTTGAAACCGGCTCGGCTCGTTTCAGCACATCTTGATGTGGATGAATCCACGGTAACACCATGCAGCTGCGTCGTTATTCTTAAAATCATAATGAATGCTCTTAAAGCGTGGCGCTGACCCAGTTTGATGATGTTTGGCGTGGAGGTGTTCCTGCTGCGCTCCGTGCAGGCCGTCACCGTCAGGTTGTAGATGTCTCCGGGAGGCAGAGGGAGGCTCGCCCGCATCACGTTACGAGTCACCTGACACAACACAACACGTAAACAACATTTTATATTTTGCTCTTTCTGTCACCTCTTTAATTCTCCGGTGTGTTGTTTATCTCCACACACTGAGCTTCTGAAAGATTAACAGGGACGACATGAAACGCTGCTGCAGGTATTTTCCTAAAATATCTTTTTAATCTGCCCTGAAAAGGAACTAAAAATAGCCCCGCTGTAAATCCTCACATCTGTTTATTTGTCTGTTTAGTCGCCGTGACCGTCTGCTTCCACTGGGAACTAGCGATTAAAGAAAGTCAGATTTCCACATTTCTAAAATAAATGATCAGCTCTCGTACGAACACATTCAGAAACATGTCTGAGTGTGGAAGCTTCCTTAAACTGTTTGCTCTGATGTAAAAACAGAAGTCTTCTGCAGCACTGCTGACCACAAACACCAGCAGCCTGGAAACTCCACAAATACTCCTGTGGATCTTTATTTCCTGTACTTAAGTACTCAGTGTTGTATTCTTATATCTAATTATAATTTTAATTTACAAACCACATTCAGAGACCCAACAGACTGTATATAAAAGACAGATGTAGCCATCGTGATGTTACCCATTGGTTTGTAAAGTCACAAGATCTCCACCCTTCAACCTCCAGGGCTGAAACAGGAAACTCCAAACTGCAGTTCCTCTAACGTCCAGCAGAGGTTTCAGCAGCGAGACAGTCCCCATAGACTCCCAGTTTGCATTATTAGGGGCGTGGCCTCTTTGACTGACAGGTGGCTGTAGCTGCTAGCTGTCTGCTAGGCTTCACCTCAGCTAACTGGAGTCCCTGAACTGGACCAAAAATATGGCTGCTGTGAGGTTAATGGTACTAACAGATTGTCTATGCTAACCAAGCTAGCTAGCATTAGCTGATAACTTAGCACGCCACCCTCTCGTCCAAACACGGTCACTTCAGGAAACAAAGAAATGAACATGCCAGTGTCCAAAATGCTAACGTTGAGGCTTCAAAGTGTCCAGAAACTAATGAATGATGTCATGGTGGCTATGTTCATCTTTTATATACAGTCTATGATTTTGACGCTTTGACCATATTTGGAACCAGAAGTGCAGTTTTGGGGAGTTTTTGGTACTTTGGCTTCAGTTTCAGCCCTGGAGGTTGATGCTGATTACTGAGATTTCCATTTTACACAAATTCTTCTGAATAAAATAAAATTTGTTCTGATTAATGTCGTTATTTACAATTAATCTCCTGTTAATTGTGCTTTTGCCAATAATCTGGATGGTTTAATTTTTTACACATTTTGAACAACTATTAGTAGTAAAGCAGCAGAAATAAGAACTGCTAAACATCATGAATATATCTGACATCTACACGCCGTCTTGTGTCTGATTTAAACAAGTCAGAAGTTTCTGTATTTCTGTCCAATTAAACCTCCAACATCACCTCCGACCCATGGGAGCAAGCTCTGACTGTGGTGGTAATTGGACTGGTAGAGGAGAAGGGTCTGCAGGTCATTCTTCTGTGCTAATTGGACCACTGAACCGACCCAAAGGAGAGAATCAATAGCAGCTCAACTCGACCCTGAAATAACAAGCTGCTGCAGAGACGCTCGTCACGGAAACAAACGCACAAAAGAGATTTGATCCGAACATCCAGACGTGAAGGTGTTAACATGAGCCTAAAAACAGGGCTGATGCTCACCTGCATGTCCTCCAAGAGGAGAGAAAATGGCCAGAAAATCACCTCACGCAGCACTCTGTATGTGCGTTTTTAATTCTCAGTGAGCTTAAAACAGTGAGAACCAGCTGCAGAGCGCCGAGAATCTACGTGGATGAACCTGCACCGTGAACCCGACACCTCTACAGGTGTGTTTGAAGTCTGAACTCACGTCGATGGAGTATGTTTTCTCGGGTCCTTTCTTCCCGACGGCGACCACCTGCCAGTGCAGCATCCTGGAGTGCGACAGGTCGATGAAGAGCTCGCCGTACGTCCAGCGGACGTACAAAACACCGTGAGAATAATCCACCGAGGAGATGTGAGGCGCCTCAGGAGCTGCAGAGGAGGAAGAGGAAGAGGAGGGAGACCTGCTTCATATGTCTGCAGACACATTAAAGACGTCTCAGTCTGGAGCTTTCCAGGAAATATTACCAAATAAAAACTAAATTAATAAAACTTCAGAACATTAATTAAAACAATAAAAATTCACTTCTCTGTCAGTTTATCAATCTGTAAGCTCGATCAGTACACTGATTATCAATAAAACACACCACAACATCTTTATAAATAAAACCTAGAAAACAATATAATATAAAATAAAAACAAAATGAATTAGTTAAAAATAAAAATATATGAATTCAATTCAATTCAATTTTATTTATATAGCGCCAAATCACAACAACAGTCGCCTCAAGGCGCTTTATATTGTAGGGTAAAGACCCTACAATAATACAGAGAAAACCCCAACAATCAAACGACCCCCTATGAGCAAGCACTTGGCGACAGTGGGAAGGAAAAACTCCCTTTTAACAGGAAGAAACCTCCGGCAGAACCAGGCTCAGGGAGGGGCAGCCATCTGAGAGACCGGTTGGGGGTGAAGGGAGGAAGACAGGACTAAAGACACACTGTGGAAGAGAGCCAGAGATTAATAATAACTCATCATTAAATGCAGAGAGGTGTATAAACACATAGAGAGTGAACAGAGGTGAGAGAAGGAGAAACACTCAGTGCATCATGGGAAATCCCCAGCAGCCTAGGCCTATTGCAGCGTAACTAAGGGAGGATTCAGGGTCACCTGATCCAGCCCTAACTATAAGCTTTATCAAAAAGGAAA
>VUQS01039235.1:6569-18697 GCA_015108495.1 Heterochromis multidens | reverse complement strand
TAGAATCCCTCATTTTCCACTTCTTAATTAGAGTTTGGACTCTGCTGATTGGCATTCTCAATTCCCTGGATATCTTTTTATATCCTTTTCCTGTTTTATAAAGTTCAACTATCTTCTCCCGCAGATCCTCTGATAATTCTTTTGCTTTCCTCATGGCTCAGAATCTGTCAGTGCAGCACTGAATGAAACATGCAGCGGTCTGTCTGGAGCCCAGAAACTCACTGACTTTTTATACACACGCACTAATTACAAGCAAACAGATCACAGGTGAGGATGGTTACCTTTAGTAGTCATTTAAACCTGTGTGTGTCAACTTGTGTGTATGTTATCATGCCAAAACTTCTAGGGTATGTAAATTTTTGATCAGGGTCATTTGGATAGTTCCTGTTGTCATCATGATTTATAAATAAATAAATAAATAAAAAAAGACAACTTAAACCCTCCAAGTTTCAGTTACAGGAAAAAACACATAGTTTGGATCATATATTTCAAACAAAAACCTCAACAGGGAGGATTTGAACATACAGATGCAGATACTATCAGAATCTGCCAACGTTACCATTTTTAACTCCTGCGATAAAGGCATCAAAGCAATACTGAGCAGGCAATAGGCTCCTCTAAAATGCTCTGACATAAAGATAACATTGACAGCAGGACACTAGACAGCCTTAACAACCCTAATTGTAAAGGAGGGAAGAAAAAATGTTTGACAAAAGAATTTTATCAACTTTCTATGTAACAAAAATCATTTGTTATCCTGAAAGACCTTTTGCGTTAGATCAGTGATCTCACTAATTCCCTCTTTCTCTGTCTCTGTCTCTCTGGCACACCCAAAAACAAGCATGCTAACTTTCCCTCTATGTTCCTCAAGATAAGAAGCATGTGAAATGCAATCATAAATCAGCACATTCCTGCAGTGACTTGACTCTAGTTTCCCTTAAAGGTTTGTGGTTTTGTCATTATTCTTGATGTTGTTGCTCAAATGTTACTGTATTCAGATGAAAGGCTTTCTTTGAAACTTTTAACAGAGATTTGATAGCATATGAGTCCCTGAGATAAACTTTCACATTTTAGTGCTTTCTGCCTGTGGCCACTTCAGATTTGTATGATCAAAAGTCACTCTGTACACGTGCACATTATTGTTGAACTGAGGGAAAAGGAGACTTTTAAGAAGACTTTTCTTTTAAGAAGACTTTTTTTTGAAAGATTATTTGTCATGGGCAGAAAGTGACAGCTGATTCATGAAATCAAAGTCTTATCAAGCCTTCAAATTCTGTACATTCAATTACATAATTACTTTTAAGCTTCTGAAAATATAAAAAAATGAAATATAAAAATTTCTAAACAGTTGATCAAATACTTTTGTTAAACCTCTTGAAATAAAGCTGAAAGTCTGCCTTGAGCCTTGACTTAAATCATGTTTGTTAGATTTAAAATCCTCTGTGGTATTGTACAGAGGCAAAATTACAAAACAAAGTGTCATTGTCAAAAACAGACCAAGAGTTTCTTTTCAACATCTGCCTGATTCTAACAACTGCTCTTTAAAGGTGAAATAACTCGTCTCTGCTTTCTTTGGATTAAGAGTGGATGGTAGATAGCATTTTGAGCACTATTACCTAAACCCTCTCTACTTTTAAGATTAGGTTTAAAACTTTCCTTTTCAATAAAGCTTATAGTTAGGGCTGGCTCAGGTGACCCTGAACCATCCCTCAGGTATGCTGCACTAGGCATAGACTGCTGGGGGCTGAGCATTTCTTCTTTACTCACCTCTTTTTCACTCTTCATGTGTTTATACACCACTATTGCATTTTATTATTAGTAATGAATTTTAAACACTGGCTCTTTCCTATAGTTTGCCTTTTGTCCTATCTCCCTCTGCTCTCTTCTCTTTTCCCCCACCCCCAACCAGTCTCAGCAGATGGGTGCCCCTCCCTGAGCCTGGTTCTGCTGGTCCCCAAGTGCTTGCTCACAGGGGGTCATCTGATTGTTGGGGTTTTCTCTCTAATATTGTAGGGTCGTTACCTTAAAATATAAAGCCTTGAGGCGACAGTTGTTGTAATTTGGTGCTATACAAATAAAATGTAATTGAATTTGAGGTATTAAAATATCATCATTGCCATGACCAAATCAAGTAAATAGTTCTGTCTGGTTATGTAAAAGAGCTATTCAAACATATATTGCTGAAAATGTTATATTTGTCATATTTACCTTCTACATCCATCCATCCTCCCTTTTCTGCCTATCCAGTTTGGGGTTTCCGAGGGGCTGGGGCCTATCTCATCTGAGTACACCCTAGACAACTATGGTGTACTCCTCCTTTCAGACCCCAACAATAATACAGAAAAATCACAACAATCAGACCACACCATATGAGCAAGCACTTGGCGACAGTGGGAAGGAAAAACTCCTTTTTAACAGGAAGAAACCTCCAGCAGAACCAGGTTCAGAGAGGAGGAGCCATCTGTCCATGACCAGTTGGGGGTGAGGGATGAAGAAAAGTCTCACCTTTCAGTGCAAGACAAGGCAAAATACATGCTGTGGAAGAGAGCCAAGCGAAGAAGAAACACTCAGTGCATCATGGGAAGCCCACAGCAGCCTAGGCCTATTGCAGCATAACAGAGTTCAGGGTCACCTGATCCAGCTCTAACTATAAGCTTTATCAAAAAAGGAAAGTTTTAAGCCTAATCTTAAAAGTAGAGAGGGTGTCTGTCTCCCAAATCCAAACTGGGAGCTGGTTCCACAGAAGAGGGGCCTGATTGCTGAAGGCAGACCCTTCAGCTTTTAGGCTCAACAACACATTTTCAAGCCTCTACTACTACTACTACTACTGTGTAGCTGTTAGTTGACAGAAATTGTGATTATTTGTCTATTGGCATCCCCTTGTGGGCAAACTGCAAAATGCAAGTCCAGAAACATTTATTATGCTTAAAAACAGGTTTGTGTGGTAGCAAAAATTCTTTTTGCTATACATGTGTACACTGAGGGGGAGCAGCAGTATTGCCACCATCAAAATGCATGTAAAATCACCAACAGTGGTTAACAACCAACAGCCAGTAAAATATGCGCTTCCCCTCCAATCCATGTACTCAAATAAATGTTTAATAATTATTGCAAGGCCTTTAGTGATTCTAAAAGCATCTGAGGCCTGAGACAGTCACTCAGAGAAGTCAGCAACTGTGATAACATAAAAGCACCCAACAAAGGATAATGAAGAAGAATGCAGTCTTTACTTTTATCATAGTATAAATAAGATTTGAAGTCTCACTGTTTTTCATTCATTTTTCACTCGCTAATTTTCTATTAAACGGACACAATAACAAACAAAAATGCTGATTAAAGTATGTCAAGAATTAATTGTTCACCGAAACAAAAAATTGTTTTTTCCCTATAAAAATCCACAAAAATTTTAAAAAGAAATTGAAAGAAATCCCTAAATGCCTCCTTTGTATCATCCCCACTGTCTGCACTAAAGAGTTAACATTTCACTCAAGTCAAGTTGAGTGCCTAGTGAAAGCACATATTTTATTCATACAGTCTATACAGGTGAAGCTCTCTATTGTAAGCACTTGAACTAAGACCTCTCAAGTAGCATTATGTCTCATGCATCCTATCATCATGTTTTAGAATTTAATCTGAACAGGCAGACCATGTGACCTCTTTTCTCTTTGGCATTTTCCAAACCAGCTGTATAATTTTAAAGAGAAATCTTCATCTACAACTATTGTTGTCATAGTTGACTGTAGAATTTATATTTCTTTTTTTTTTTTTTAAAGCAAGCAAATGAGCTGGCCAATAATGCTGAAGAGTAATCAGGAACTAAGAATTAACATCTAATACTGAATCCTCATCTGTATTTATAGAAGACTGGCCTTTGTCCTCAGGGATTAAGATGCTCAGAGGAGGCTGATTTGCAAGGCATGTTGTTTGCGTGTGTGTGTGTGTGTGATCTTCAATTGCGTACATCTTAGGTGAGAGACAAAATTTATCAAGCTATATTTTTACTACTCTTTAAATAATGTAGTGAAACAAACCTGCTCATTGTATCCAGTAGTTTGATAAGGTTTATTGACACAATCTGAATTAGTGGTATGGTCTTTGTGGGCCATTTTCATGTCAGAATAGAAGACTAATACCCATGACCCATTGCAAGGCATAAATAAATTTTATTTCACAACCCCGTTTGCTGTAGTTTTAAATGTAGTTATTGTTCTTGCTTAAGAGGGTGCCAGTTCTGGACTGCTGACAGGGCAGTTTATCCCCCTGACTCTTTTAGTATTGAGCCATGATGTTGGAATACCTGCAGAATGTTGTTTGACACTGTCCTGTGTTGCTATATCATTTAGCATATTCACAGATGTGCGTGCTACCCATATCATGTGTCAAAAAGCACCCTAAACCATCGCAAAATAAGATTGTATTATAAACCTTGAATGGGGATTGAAAAGTAACACCATCCAGACTACAACAGACTTTATTCAAATAACCCATATTACTGTATGCAGCCCACAGCCTAGCCAATGAAAACACTTGGATCAGAAACAGCCACTGACGTTAACACAATCATCTGAAATTACAGCAATGTGTGGCGATGTCAGAGCACAGATTTCTATATTCCCTGAAAGGGCAGATGTAAGGAGTCAGTTGAGTACAAATCATAATGGTTTGGCAGGAGATTTAGTCACATATGTTCATTGCAAAAATTTGTCTCAAATCTACAGGCTTAAAAATATATAACAGGACACTAATGTAAGGAATGCAAAGGATCCTATATTTCTGGTATACTCAAATGAAATAGGAACACAAAATCAATGTTAGACAACAAACAGTCAGCGAATATTTAATAAATTAAAAAAGAAATTAGGTTTAAAACCTTCATCTTGATCATTTTTTCTGTCTTAGCACAGAAATCTATATAATAATGATAATATAGTATAATGAAATATAGTATATCTGAACTTGGGAAAAAGCCCCCATAAGGAGCATAATTTCATTGTATTCCCACTCACAGTGGCTGAGTGATTGTCTTGTACTGCTGCTGGGGAATACTGGCCCACTAATATAAGACACAATATGAATCAGTATGATATGATCAGCCCTAATCTGCCATTATATATTTAAAAAATACTACTTTTTCAAATTAGGTCATAAATAAATGAGTGCACTTAACCTAATCACTAGAAGCAATATTAGAAATCTTTAACCTGACACTTCATGAAACCCTCCATGTATCACTCATATATACATTTGGAAGCTGTGTCTGAATGAGCACCTAAAAAAAAGTTGCAGACAAACACTGACTCAAAAATTCACAAAGTGCGCATTACATTCTTTGCAAAACTCAAAAATTATTTAACCTCATTTCAACCACACAAAACACTGAATTTACCCCAAACCAAGTTTTACACACAGAAGACACAGAACCGGCATAGACAAGTGCACTGTGATGTGGACAATAACATGATTAGTGATCAGTGAGAGACAACATTAAATCAAAAGAGGAAGCAGATGCAGATATAAAATGTAATATTTGGAACTCTGCATATGTATTTTTGTTTGTTTTTGTTTTTTTTGTAGATCTGTAGAATTTAGTAAGTATGAACATACACACACATTAATTTGCGACATCAAAAAATATGCAAAATATTTACCACTGATAACTAGACTGGATTCTTTGCTGCAGACAGAAGCACAGCTGCCTGCTAGGTAAACTCTGAAATTACTGTACATTCCCTTTATGACATTTTACATCTGCAAACTCCATCTAAACTTCGGTCCCAACTTTGGTTGTCATTTAGGGATCAATGTGGACGACCCCTTTCCAGCATTTTGGTTAATGACTGGCCTCCTGCAAAAGCTCAAATGTCAGTTGTGTGATGTGCTGCCATGCTTGCTGGATATGACGTGACTCGGTAGTGCGTGCACAAATGGCAAAGCGCAGGACAAAGCGGCCTGAGAGCTGGCAAGGCACCAGATGGATCTCTCTGCTTTTCGTAATTCTTTTCAGCAACTCCTGGTTCAGCTCATTGGAGCCCTGAAAGGAGGAAAGCAAGGAAGTTGTTCAGATTTACAACTGACTATTACTATGACTATTTAAAGTAATGACAGTCTTGTATTTATCTTTGCAAATACTGTAGCTAACTTTTATCACCAATGCGCTTTAATTGAACCATTTACTCTCCTCAGGTATCCATGGATCAGCCTGTATGCACAATCAATGAAGAGGGAGTTATTTACTCTTCCCATATTTGAGCTATGTAGTTGAATTTCACAATAAAGCCACAATAAAGAATAAAGCATGTAGAATACTTTTTAACATGGGGATGATGAAATCTCCCCCCTGACCTGTCGTCCTGGCTCCCCCTTGCCGTAGCATCTGTGCTCTCATCCATCTCTAGTTGCGATAGCAACACAGTTGTATAGTATATAGGAACACTGAGCTATTAGTTGTTTCAGTATTAGCTGATGTTGGGTATCGAAGAATCCCACACCCTGTCACTGGGGTTACTTGTGTAGCATTCCACCAGTTCCCTATTCTTCATGTAGCCCCTGTTACTGGGGTTACAGTTATTATTACTATTGGTATATTCCTATTCTCATCCCTTGTCCACTTAGGACATTGTGTTTCTCCTGGTTCCTCAACACTTCGCTCCGAAGTCAGGTAGTGTTGCCACTACACCATCCAGCTATACAGATGAAGAAGCCCCACATATGTATATACAAAGTCTTTTACAATTATAAGAGGCATGCATTAACAAGATCAAAACAAAAAAAGTTGATTCATAACTTATTTAACTGTTATGTTTAACATGCAATTTGGTTATCAAGAAGTTGGGACACTCCTGGAACTGTGGACTGTCTCCAAAATTCATGGGGTGACAGAAAATGACCTGCAATTCTACAATGGCCTGCATACTAGGAAGATGTTATTGACAGAGTTTACATATAGTTTTTAAAGTAGAATTATGTTATGTCACTTGAAACAAAATGCTAATATGTAAACCTCCTTTGAGGTTACTTTTTACTTTTTGTGACCACTGCAATGATCAGATCATAGAGCTGTACTGTTGGGTGTTATTACCTTGAGCCTGAAGCAGACCAGTCCCAGGACAACTTCAGCACAGATCTCAAACCTCTTGTCTGCTCGCACCAGGCTCTCAAACTCTTTGGCCAGGGCCACTTGCTATAACAGAGGATGTAAATTATAATGTGTAAAGACTCATGCACTGTTCATAAAGTGTATCAAGTGATGTGCTGTACATGCAGATGAAAGCTCAGTTGCAGTTACTGTTTACTTTTATTTAATTTTCTAGCATTTGCTTAAAAAAAAAAACCAGTAACAATAACAGCAACAACTTTCACCTGCAAACAACACCGGCTGTAATTTGTATTATTTTCCACTAGATGACAGTGTTGTTTGTTACATAGATCAATGCTATAAGCCAAATAGATTGGGAGACTTTTTCCTTTTAGGTTCTTAAATTAAAACTCATTTCCTTTTTCTTAGCAGAACATCACTCCTTACTGTGAAGTAAATGTATTCATCGCTAACTGAATTCATCTGATTAAACAAGCATGCAGTGTGATATTTCACATTTTAGAAGAGACTGTTCCTGGTGAGCCCAATCAGACAAGTTCAAAATTTGGACTCAGCACCCATGAAATGGCCTTTATCAAAGTCTGCTCTCAAAATGTCATCTCTCTCATATTCATTTTTTTTTTTTTGTCATGGCACTCGTCAAAGAAGCTCCTAAAACACAATTTATCCACTTATGATCAAGGACTCCACTGATGCAAGCTGAAATGTGCATCAATACAGTGATCACAGTTACACTGTTGAGCTCCCACTGCACTTTCCCAGCTAGTTCCTCTTGAAAAAATCCAAAACTCTGGCATAAATGGCCAACAACTGATTGACTGTCATCTTGTTTCTTAAATACCAGCAGATAATCCAGTTGTTTGTTTACAAGCTAAACTGCAGTGACCTCACTTCCTGTCCTGCTGCATACTGTATGCCAGGCAGAGCTTTTTGTACATGTTACTCATATTTTGCGGTTTTGGGTAGCTGCAGGGTTCAATTCTGCTCCTGCCACTTTAGTGAAAATGGAGCGTAAACACAAAACAGGCTGATTTGATTGACAGAGCAGACTGGTAGAAGAAGAGAGAGAGGCAAGCAGGGGTCATGCATCAAAAAAAAAAAGACAAAGAGAAAAGGCATGTGCAGGGCTGGGAAAGGAATTGTAGTTTTAAATAGAAGATACAGGCCAGACATATATGACTGCAGGGCTAATTATGCTGATGAAGAGATAGATGAGGAGGGAGGGCAATGATGGGACTTTAGTGGTAAGGAGGATTAGAAGCAAGAAGTTCTAGGAAGGAGGATAGCAGTGGCATTTATCATAAAGGCATATGCGATTGCCTGAAGTGTTCTTTTCTTTCGGAAATGATTGAGATGTAGAGAAGAGGGGGAACAGATAAATGGAGATGAAAAAGTGAAGCAAGACTGACACCATTGGCCACACTGTCAGTACTATGTTAATCGTTTCATAATATATTGAGGATAAGAAACACATGTTAAGCAGGGTTGCAAAGCCTAAATTAGCACTACCACATTGCTACTGCTTATAGTAAATGATCTATTATTTACATCGGCTCAAACACATTTTGTGGAATAATTCTCAGTAATCCCTGCACTGCTAAATGAAATGTATGAAATCCATCCATCCATTTTCTTCTGCTTATCAAATTCAGAGCACAGGTGGGTCGGAGCCTATCCCACTTGTCATAGGGTGAGAGACAGGATGCACCCAGGTCGCCCTGTTGGTCGCAGGACTAACACAGAGACAGACAGCCATTCACGCTCCAATTCACATCTACAGCCAATTTATAATCACTAATTAACCTAACCCCATGCATGTCTTTGGACTGTGGGAGGAAGCCAGAGTACCTGGAGAGAACCCACACAGGGTAAAACATGCAAACTCCTGGATTCAAATCCAGAACCCTCTTGCTGTAAGGTGACAGTGCACCACCACACCACCCAAGTATGAAATAATATTTTTAAATTACCGCAAGTATAAATGTGTATAGCTGAATAAATCATCTTATTCATTCAAATTTTAACCATGAATACCACAAATTTGAATTTGAAGTAACCATCATCTCCGACTACTCTTCACATTCCCAGGAACAGATAAATTTTGTTTATGCTGAGTGAGAGAGAATTTTCTTGGTTGCTTACCTTGCGTATATGAGCTTGCAGACCTTTGAGCCCATACATACGAAAGACAAACCACATCTTCAGTGAGCGAAATCTCCTTCCCAATGGAATCTGCCAATGCTACAGAATGGAAATGGATCAGGAGAGTAGTTATTACCACAATGCTTGCATTAATGATTATGTTATGATTGTTAATTATGATAATAATTCATCTCACCCTGTAATCTGTGACCAGTCCTGTTGATAGAAGAACAGATAATGCTGTCCATTACATGTTCACAGTCTTAATTTTATATACATATTTATTAACATTAACACGTGAGTATCAGTGTTACACTAATAGTGTTCATTATTAATACAACCTATTCACACTACTCGTGTCAGCCAGCCTTTTCTTCTGTTTCATAAATGTCCAGTCACTACATTTAGAACCAAGTTCTACACATTTTATGTAAATAGAATAGAAGAGAATTAAATTTCATAAGAACAGATACAAGATCTTTATTTTCTGAATGTAAAACAACACACCACAGATCGCAACTTGCAGCAGAAGCATTGACTTAATAAAGCTCCAACAATGAGCACCATTTTAACTTCAAAATTATTCTTTTGTAAAAGTTGCTTTTTGCTATTATCTTGGCGCATTCTTGATTGTCCAGGTGTTGCTGTCACTGGGCTTACAGTGTCTATCTCACTAATCACAGGTAGCTCATCTCTGCAGAATAGATGTCTGTGTTAGCCTGTGCTAATAACCACTAATTAGATTGAAGAGTCCAGATTGTATGAGCAAACGCTTTTGTAAGGTGCCTCACAGTGGTGGGAGGTACTGCAGCTCTCAGTTTTTCTCTCGGTCTGCTTGACAAGTAAATTATAGTGGAAATCTGAGCCCATCTGCAGGCTATAGGAGAATTTGCACAGACACACAAAGTAGAAGCAGCATGCTACGGGAAATTCTCTGGTTAAATCGTTACAGTTTTTGTTTTTATCCAAGTCTCCAAGAGAGGACAATAGTATACTTCTGAAATTAGGACACAAGTACTGTCGACTTCAGGTAGGATTAAATTGAAAAATATTTAAGCTGGCTTAAACAAGCACTGTTAACCCACAAACAGTCTCAGTCCCAGGTCTAAAGCCCAAGCTCACTGACTAACTCAGATTTTCTCAGTGAAAATAACTACCTGATTCCTGGTTTTCATGTTTCAGGTAAAGTGGTTCCATTTTAAAGGCTCCAATGATGTCTGCTCTCTCCTTCACCCTATTGACAAGACAAAAACATCTTACTACACCATTAAACTCTAAGAAAACTATCCAAAAATCACACCATTAAAAAACAGTTATATCAAAATTGGGTGTTTTACTTTACTGCTGGAGGTCACCCACAAAAGATTTTCAGGAAAACTTCACTTTCATTCATCAAATGAGTTGCAAAGTGAATATGTGGCATAGTAATAATAATAACACTTTAAAACGTTCCTTTCATTAATTTGCAGACCTTTGGCATTAGAGCTGTGTATTTTGTAAGGAAATCAGCTCATGCCTTCTGAAACAGTATCATTAAGATCTGATGCATGCACAGGTCATTATAGACAGAATACTAGCTGACTGTGTTTGCTCTAAATAGATCTTGCATAGGTTGGAAATGTGCTATTATCCTCTAGGAGGAAATTCTCTCCAGTCAAGCAGTTTCATCAGGGTACAGGGTGGCACTGTGATGTGATAAACTTCCTCCCACTTTACAACCACAGCACAGTCAGACCATCACATTTCCTCCTTCATGCTTAATAAATTAATTCCTCAAGCATCTTTTTATTTATTTTATGTTATATAATAATTCCATAACACTTTTTATTAACAGTCTTCTTCTGTACAAGATTTGTGTTATTTTCCCATATTGGTCTTTTAATTTTATTGGCCAGTCTCAGATATGACTTTTTCTTTGCAACTTGGAATCCTGGAATTGCTTTTTGACTTTTGTTACTGTTTTGTTACTAAGTGTTTTGCAGGTATGACTTAATGAGACTGAGAGTTGAGTTTAGGTGAGAGACTGTGATGCACTTGTGCTGTTGTTTAGCTGTGCACCTGAGTCTCCAACTTCTCCTTCTATTCTGGTTAGAGCCAGCTTCCACAGTTTTGTCTAGACATCTCTGTCTGAAATCTTCAGATGGGGAACAGCTCTTTAATCAGCACTACTGTTTTCAGCTGTGCAAATTGCAAAAGGGTTTTTCTAATCATTAATTAGACTTTTCATATGGTAAACTAGTGTTAGATAACACAGTCATGTTACTGGAACGCTGAAGTGATGGTTACTGAAAAAGGACCTCTGAATGCCTACGTAAATGTTACTTATAAAATCATCATCGTGTTTTTCTTTCAAAACAAAGTAATGTAAATGTAATTTTCACATATTATACAATATGTCTGGTACACTAGTTAAGTGCCCTATGGGTTGTCAGAAGACTGTGAGACTCTCCGGCATAAAGACCATGAGTATCAAAAATAATAATTAAAGGATGTCAAATGTTAAAACACAGAGTCATAAAAAGAAGATATGTGTAACTGTTTTGAGCTAATGATAAATCAGATTGTGTTAAGTATAAGTTGAAATTGAATAAGAAATGCAACATGTGAAATGATTTATCTGTATGAGTAACTTTTAAGAATAAGATATGATTCAGAGAAGTTAGACCACTGCAGGATTTGGGTGTGATATGATAGAAAATGAGGAACTGTCAAAAAGTGAACATAACAGGAAATGTGTCAACGGCCAGAGGAGCGGGCCAGATGTCAGAGAGAGGAAAAGAGGAACAAGTTTGGATGTCCTCATAAGAGTATAAAAAGCACTGTTTAGAGATGCGCAGTTGTTAATTCCTTTTGTCCGGAGCCGGTGAGCAGAAGAAGCACCTTATGAGGA
>VUQS01039233.1:17170-30039 GCA_015108495.1 Heterochromis multidens | reverse complement strand
GCACAGAACAGTTGTTCTTGTTATAAAGTGTGTAAAGCACAGATTTAACATTTTTAAAGCAGGTTATCTGCAGGTCTGAAAAAGATGAATAAACAACAACAAATTCAGGTTGCTCAAAAAGACCTGAGAAGATTAATTTTAATTGTAAGGAATTGTGTGCACTGAGGAAAAATCCCATAAATTTGACGCAACTTGCAGTAAAAAACACACTGAAAAACATCTAAAAACACTCATTCATCATGTTATGTTGTGTTCCTATCACTAGTCTTTTTTGTCTTTGTAGGTCAGCAGCAGCACTGTATTGAGTGTTTCCTGGTTGATGAATCCATACACTACACTGTATAAAAACAAAAATTCACAAAAAACCCCTGAAATATTACAGCAGCTAGGGCACCAGAAAATACTGTAAAATGATTTTCTATAAATAAAATATGGAAAATATTTGTATTTTTATGTGACGGTAAATTAAAATACAGATGTTTTAAATTTAAATTTACATTAAATCTTGTGTGTTTAATGGATATGATAAACGGTGAAATATTCAGTGCTCCATGTAAACTCCTGTTTGCTGTGATTTCAGCCTGAGCAACTGTTTTATTTTATAAATCAAGATCCTGCTCCACATTTATTGGACACCATCAAGTTATTAGTTCACATGTATATGATAAGCTCATAAGTATTTACTGTGCTGATATAGATTAACAGTGTAAATGTCATTATAATAGCTTTACTTCAACCAGCAGTGAAGCAGTACTCAGTAAAAGTAATTAAATAGCGTATAATAATCCTGTGATGGACTGGCCAGCTGTCCAGGGTATACTCTGCCTCTCACCCTGTGACAGCTGGGAAAGGCTCCACCGTCACCCTGATCTGGATAAGAAGATGGATGGATGGATGGAAGCAGCTATTTTTCTGCAGTTTCACTTTTCAACTTCAGCCACTAAAGAAAAATCTGAATCTTTTATGCAAGTAAGACTTTACTTAAAATTGAGTATTTATTACTACTTTAAAAAAAAAATCAAAATCTTGTTTAAAAACAAGCAAATAACACTGATCACGTTATTAACAATATTTCCATCATCACTGTAAAAGTTTGTATATTATCCCACAGTAGCTTTGCAGTTAATCTGCACAACACTAGCCTCTAGTGATCAAATGCACACACTGCTCCATCGTGCTTTGCTTCAAGATTTCCAGAGACAAAAGCTCGAATCTGACGTGATTTAAAGAAGGAGGCCTGAGGAGTGAATGAACAGTTTTCTTTTTGTTCCTCACACATTAATACAGTAATGTCATTATTAGTAGTGTTTCAGAAAACCCAATATAAATTAAACTTGTGGACTAAAAACTAAAGTTTTTCTTTTCAAAGATGTATGTTGTACATAAATTAGAAAAGGCCAACAGTGCAAAAACATATAGAAGCTTTAATTGTTAAACAGCAAATTTTCATATTGAGCAGTTGCCAGATTTCATCTGCCTATATTTTATACATTCACCTCTTCTGCTCCAGCTTTCATTGTCTGGAGATGAACCTGTCACGTTTCCCCTTATTTTCTGTCATATATTTACTGTTACAATAGTGAATGCTCATATTAAATGTGGCCAAAGTTTAAAGTTTAAGAAGGTCAGTGCAGGATGCAAAAATAATCATGGAGAGACAAACACTCAGGCTTTAGGCTGCTCTAAATCCTCAGTTTCAGATATTTTTTTTCCTCTTTTTTTAATTTTATTGTTGGCTCTGATCAGTATCCGTGATATGGTCATGTCAGGCACAGAGCCCCTCCCACCTGCTGTTCAAACCTTCTGTTTGTGAGAGGCTGCCAGTCAGTAGAAAGTTGACTTAAATGGAGCTAAAACAGTTTGTTTCAAACAGAGAGTGAACTGTAGGGCTGCACCAAAGCCCAGTATAAATAAATAAGGATTATTTTGGACTTTGAATCATGCAAAGCTGCTCTGGCAGGATCCATGAATAAACACATGGAGCTGGAAATGAGCAGAAAAAGTCACCTTTAAGATTTTTTCTGTGAGATGGAATCCATTAAATATCTTCCTATTTAGACAGTCTTACTTATTAACATGTTGAGAAAAACATACAACAATCTCTTAACCTGCCAACATTTGATGACAATCAGCTGATAATCAGTTGACCTACGACCTTCGGGAAGAGTTAGATAATTAGGAGTAAAGAAGAGTGTAGAAACTAGTTTATTTTGAGGCATAGTTTGATCATTTAATTCTGCAGTGGAAGAAAATGTATTACATTTAAAGTAGTAGCAGCTTTTGTTTTGTCACATTGCAGATTCAGATCAATATTCTGCTGCTTTCTACTGGTTTTTTGTGTATTCTCCAGCTTTATTTCCAGTCTTGACTTGTCCTGGGAGATGTTTTGGTGAGCATGCTGCTCTTTGCTTTCCTGACATGTTTATTTTTTTGCAGGTCTCCTGCACATATAGATATATCTATATTTACTCTCTGATGGTTTTTTTTACATGGTAAATCACATTCGTCCTTTAGTATTCCTGCTTTTCCTCTCACTGTGTTTTCTGACTCTCGGAGGAAACACGTATAGTTAACCAAACCTCTGCTATAAGTGTTTTATAAGCTGTAAAATGAGTGGTTTTCTTGTGTTTCTTTGCATAAAAGAAGTGTGGTGTAAATCGTAAAGGCACTAACATCTCAGGGGCTACAGGTTGGACTCTGTGATTAAAATGGAAAACTTTTCAAGCTTTCCTAAATGACTTCACAGCTCAGCAATTTGTCGAGCCACCTCGCTGGTTTCCATCCTATGAAGTAATGAAAGCCTTGAATGGATGGTATAAAGCAAGGCTTCATCATCAATCCTTCCAGTGTTCACTGGCCGGCTAATTACTTTAACAGGGGGTCAAGTGCATCGGACAAAGGTAAAATATAAAATGTAGTCTGGTCTGTTTCATCACACCTCACAAATTTCAGCAAAATAAAGATTGTAAATGCAAAATAAAATCAGACATTTATCACTGTCATTTTACATTGAAAAATGCCTGTGGTGTAAAACAGAAATAAAATTGGGATTCTAGTGGTTTTAGGCACTATTGTGAGATCAGTTTCCCCATAAAATATCAAAATCCTGTCCATTCAAAAGATAAAAAAGTCTGAATGCATCTAAAATATTTCTGTAAACTCCAAATCCAAATGTGTTCTTTCTTTATCATGGAAGATTTCAGACAGCCTGGAGAACTATAAATTACAACCTACACAGGCATATATGTGAAGGAATTCCTTGCAGCCTTTGTCTTCATCTTTTTGATTGTATATCATCATGTAGTTGATAAATTTACCTCAGCTGATGAAGCAGTGAAGATGAGGAGCTGCAGCTCTACGTCCAACCTTAAAACTGCTCTGCACCTGCAACAATCAGAGGTCTTCAAATGGAAATCAGCTTCATGTTGATTCAATCCTTTTACACCACACAATGCCCTCAGAGGGCTTTGTGTTTCTCATTTAGAAGAGAATCACTTTTTATTAAATCTACAATGAGAAACTCTGGAGGAGAATTTCATGCATGTGCATGAGATCAGCTTGGTGACATTAGTACGATGGTTGAACCTGCACTTTCACACAGGAAGGAGACATCCATTTCCTCCTGTTGCAATGTTACAAATGACGATAATTAATTAATTATTCTGCAAAACATTCAATAACATACAGCTCCAAAAAAGTTAGAGTTTCATCTTTCATATCAGACCAAGAAAACATGTGGGTGCATAGTCAGTGATTGATTTTAGCACAGAACACGAGCTTAAGGTATTGTGACGTTCAAAGACCTGAACCATGTGTGGAATACAACAAGTGTGATATCTGTCAACAAAAACAAAAACGAAACAACTAAAATAAAAGCAGCAATGTTAAAAACATGAGTGAGAACCCTCCTGGGAACACAGTCAGACATTCAGCAAGTCCATTTCTGTCCCTGCAGGAACAATCCACATGAATCTTCCTAAATCTATCCTAAAACTAAAATTCAAGTGTACTGTTTCAAGGGGCAAGACGTTTTCTTTCTTCTAAGATTTAAGGTGCAAACTGAGTTAAAGGCATTTAACACATATTTATGCCACGGTGGGGCAGAAGTTTGTATGGTCGCCTCCCAAGAATGAAGGTGTTTTGTGTTTGAACCTTCCCGGGTGGGTTTTCCCTGGGTACTCTGGTTTCCTCCCACAGTTTAAAGTCATGCATGTTCGGCTAACTGTTGATTCTACATCGGCTGTAGGTGCAGATGTGAGATTGTATAAGTCAATAAAATGATCTTTGCCCAAGTTTGCACTTTTTTAAAGGTTCAGTTTCTGTACAGTTACATTTAGGTGCATAGCTGTGACCGGAGTTTTAAGACTAATTTCTTAAATCAAAAGGGTATTAAATAAGCACCTATAATAAGGGTTATTATACCACTGCAGATACAATAAGGTACTTTATTTTCTATGAGTGAACCAAGAGATAAAAAAGAGCTTCATCTGTTATATTTTCTGATTTTCTTTGAGTTTTTTAAACCAAATCAGCTGGGTCAACTCATACTAACTGTAACTGCCCCAAGGAATTATCGTTAATCTACAATATGCTGTTCAGACACCACAGCAACAAATCCCTGCACTATTACCATGAAAAAAACTGTGTTTTTGTAAAGGTATTTATTTTTTAAATTATCCTGGATCATCTTTCCTGCTTCCATCTGATTTGTGGGGATGCAGCGGGAATGTCTAAAAGAAGAAGAAAAAAAACATACTAAAAGCTCTCAGACGGTGTTGTGGTTGAGAGAAAATCTGTCACGCTGACCACACTTCCTCTACAAACTCTGGATGGAAAACCACCAGGCTCTATTTCCTGGAGCCTCCTTTAACTCTGAAAACAACTCGGCTGCCTTCACACTGATGTCTGAACGGCTGAGTGACCTTAAACCACAGAAGCAGGGAAAACCTCACAGCTTCCCTCAGCCTTCCTTTGGTGAAAAAAGAACAACCCTATGAATCAGGCTTGTTGTTTCATTGTTAAGATTCACACCTCAGAGTTATCTTTTGAATGAAAGTGAAGATTTTGATTCATGCAGTCATATAGTTTTAAATAAAATAGCTGAGCTGTGTTTATTGGTGTAATGATGGAAACTATTACTCCTGGTTTGTCATGTTTCAGTTCTCAAAAGCGTCTTCTGCACTTAGAAATTTTGAGAATGATTTCAGAAATCAAGGAGCCAATGAAAATAATTAGTTATGTTTTCTGATTGTTTTTAGTCTATTTTGGAGCTGGAGCTGTCAGAGAGACATAGATGACAGATGTCTGGTCCATGTTTTCTCTGCCTCTTTAAGCTCATAAGGTATTGAAACTTTCTTAATTATTTACCTCCCATCACTGATAAATCACTTAAACTCGTGACCTTACACCACCTCAGTATTTGAATGGAAAAATCCAGCAATCAGAAAAATTAAGCTGTGTTATTTTAACAGCCTGCCCTTGAGAATCAGATTTGGGAGTAATTTAATAAATCCCCCTTTTAAATCACATTTATTTTGAAAATATTATGAAGTGCACAGTTCCTGTTCTGAGCAGCAGTGGATTAAAACTGTCATAAATGAATGATGAATGTCTACTTTTAAATTTTATTAATTTATTTTTTCCATGTGTGCTGCTTGTTTCGGGAGCAGGGAGGAAACAGTGAATCCAGAGGCTGATGCAGATGTGTAAACAGCTGCTTCAGGCTGCAGCACGGTCTTTGTTGTTTGTTGCTGCTGCAGTTCGGACAGGATGGCGAGCTCTGCTGAGTCATGCGAGGCTCGTCTGCAGCTTGTGAGGAAGAACAAGCGCTGACAACCTCAGCTGTTAATTTAATTATTGATTGAGGGAGGCACGGCGACTCGCACACTGTCACACTCTGTGCTGAGCCATTACAAATAATAGATAGAGGAAACTCCCCAGAGCACACTGTGATGAGCTTTTGTGTGTGCGTAAAAGGTGATGGGAGCGAGCGGGCTCAAACACAGCTGCTTATTGGCCTCATATGTTTCTCTTCTATTTTTAATCCAGAGGAAAATGCCGGTTAACCAGGAGAATATGGATTATCATCACTGTATCAGCATGATGTAGTAGGAATCGAGCACATGCTGACATTTTTCAGGTTTAAGGGCCCATCTTGTGTTTCAGCTGATTATAATTCAGTGTAAGGCCGTAAATATAAAAGGATGTTTTGCAGCATCAGGAAAAAAAAAAAAAAAGTCTTCTGAATGTGTCCAACGAGTGCCCTGTTTTTATCTAAAGAACAGGGATCGATCAAAGTCGGATCTGCACAGCTGTCATGGTTTCAGATTTTATTGATTTTTGTTTCCTGTTTTGATTTCGTTGATATTTTTCTGTTTCTAATGTCCTGCAGTTCACAGTATGTCCACTGTTTCCCCATCTGTCTATGTTTTAATGTTTCTCCTGTCTCTGTTATCATGCTGTGAGTTTATTGTCTTGTGATTATTTCCTGTTTTACTTCCATAGCTGGTTTTCTCATGCGTCTTGTTTTTGTTGTTAATTCCCATTTTTCTTTTTCCTCCTGTTTCCTGATTGTCTTCACCTGGATCTGATTGTGTCCACCTGTCCCTCATCCACGATCAATCCCGTGTCCACATATAGTTCTGTTTTCTTGTCCTTGTTGGATAATCTGTTTTAAGTCCCTGTTTGATTTATATGTGTTTTCCATGGGATTCCAGTTTGTGCTACTATTTGATTTTGCTTATTTGGAGTATTGATCAGCCACTCCTGTTATCCTCAGAAAGATTTGTTGATGTTCATCATGCTGGAAAAGGTCACAAAACTAACTCCACAGAGACTTAACTCCACCAATCTGCAGTCAGAGAGACTGTGAACAAATGAAGGAATTTAAAGTCTATTGCTAGTCATGGCTGGGAGTGTTTGACCAACAGAGATCACTACAAAAACAAGGCCAGTTTTGGAGACGTTACCCTTTCCTTTCCCGAGAGGTCACAAAGGAAGTTAACTTCCAAGCAGCTGAAGGTCATAATGTTCATGAGCCCACCATTTCTACTTGCAGGGCTGTGAGTAGAAAGCACTGCTCTCCAAAAGGACCACTGCTGCCTGCTTTGGTTTGCTAACAATCAGGTACACATACTAGAAAGCTGCTGAATAACATAATAAAAGAGAAGCGTTATGTTTGGAGAACAACGCACTCCAGCATAAAAATCTTATCCTGTCTGTGACATAGTGGCAATATCATTTTGGATCTGCTTTACTGTATCTGGGCCAGGATGGCTCATCATCACTGACGGACTGAATTAAGAATTATACCATAGACTGTCTATAACAAACAGGACCTGAATGCAGGACTTGCAGGCAAATCAGGTAAAGATAAAATTGACTTTTTTTTTTTATTACGATAGGAAGCAAAAATCCACAGAAAACCCAAAACTCTAAATCCAGGAAATTCCAAAACATAAAGGGAGAGACACGAAGGACGTTAAAGAGACACACTGACAGAGACTGGAGGGGGACCAAAGCTATTAATACAGACACGAGGCAGCCAGGGAGACAGGAAACAGCAGGGAAACAAGACACAGCCGGAACCAATCAAGGTAATGACAAAAGGAAGTAAAACTTAATACAAGACACAAGAACCAAAACAGGAAATGAATAACTGAAATACTGAAAACAAACTAATGAAAACTAAAAACCTAAAACCTAATGGGAACCAAGAACACAGAATATAAGAAAATACTTAAACAATAAACACAGGGAATTAAGAAACCACAGAGAAAATGAATAAAAGGAAATCAAACCCTGAGAAACAATTTAACTAAAAAGATTTAAAAGGCATGAAAGTCAAAATGTAAATAATAAACTAAGACTAAAACTCAAAAACCTGAGTCCAAACCCAGGACCATGACAGGTAGCCACTGTGACGTCACCCTTCATCGACTCCACGTTTTAAAGCCTTAACTTCAGCATTTTGGCTGCCAACATGTTTGTTTCTTTGAGCCAGAAGTGGCCATATATGGAAAAGAGGGTAGAGTGCTAACTTATCAGCTATAAAGCTCAAAGCTTGGTTAGCAAGCTACAATTATAAAGTATACAGATGCATTGCTCAGACACAGATACCTGCTAAGTAACAAACTAAAAAAATGCTGCATTTCCACTGAATAAAACAGGAACACAAACTTCTTGGACAGTCTGCACCACACAGCAAACCATTTTATTTTTCCACAAGAGGGAAGTGCAGCTCAGTGACTCCCATTAACGAGGTAAGTCCCAGCAAACAGTAGCCAGTTAAAGCTCCCTGTGACAGCACGCCTACGATCAAAGTGCTTTAAGACAAACAGGTGAGTTTCTTAATTGTCATCATTATTTTAATAGGTTTGTGGAGGTCTACTAAGTGAATTATTTTTATGAATGATTGACATTTTACTTTTATTTATCCAGCTGAAGTTTTCAGAGGATGAGCAGTAAAGTCTCAGTGCTTAAGTGCTGCCCATTGTGCAGCCACACTGCAGCAGCAGCGAGCAGCCTGCAGTTCAGTCCCTTTTCTCAAGGGCATGAGTGGAGGAGGGAAAGAAGCTGAGTTCATTCACTGCGACCCAGATTGATCCTGCTGCCTCAGCATTAAAAACTTCACCACACTTTTCTCTACAGTAGAAACACTTTGCAGTAAAATGTGATTTACAGCTTTGTTATAACCTAAATTTTACATTAAAAGCTGCAAAAAGGTGTTAATGTTTCACAACTGCATCTCTACTTTAATGTGTGTGCATAATGGTTTATCTGTTAGTGTGTATCAGTTTTTTCTGCTCACATATGATCCATCATGGCTGGAGGTCACTGTGATCTCAAACAGCACAACAGAATAACTCGATAGTCCTTCTTGTTCTTCCAGCTACTCCCTCTAGGGGTCGCCACAGCGAATCATCTGCCTCATTCTCTCCCTATCCCTAGCATCCTCTTCTGTCACACCAACCCTCTGCATGTCCTCCTTCACTACTTCCACGAATCTTCTCTGTGGTCTTCCTCTTTTCCTCCATATTCAACATCCTTTCCCTCCTCTGCACATGTCCAAACCATCTCAGCCTCACTCCTCTAATTTTGTCTCCAAACTAGTAAGCCTGATCTGTCCCTCTGATACACTCATTTCTAATCCTGTCCCTCCTAAAATACTGAGTATTTTGAGGAGTATTTGGAGAGTGAATTTAACCTTTTGTTAAAGCTATGGTAGGCAATATTTTGGCATCATTTGGCAGAAAAATCCACAGCAACCTGTCCACTTACTGTATAATTACTGGTCTGACAGGGACCGAGTTTCCCGGGCACCCTGTTGGCTTTGTGATTATTTGGCAAATCACAGGTCTTTTTTGGGAGAATGCTCCTATTGGCTGTTCTATAAATGCAGATGATTAAAAGCCTGATTCAGTGGCAGAAAATGCTGAAGGAAAAGTTCCAGCATTAATAACAGTTTCCTGCACTGAAAAGCAACCCACTGAAAACTAAGCAGGCTTATCAAACTCTGCAAACTCTGGGGATAAAAAAAAATAACACAGAGATGCCTAAAACTGCAGTTCCTCTAATGGCCACTTGAGGCTGGCTCCAAAAATGAGTCTCCATAGAGTCCCATGTTAAAGTGTGCAACTTTAAAGAGGTAAATATCATATTTATAGCCTGTTTCAAAGAACAGTTTGGGCCTCTCTGGATAGTTTTCCCGTTCATAACTGCACAGTGGGTGAATTACTCTAAAAATCATCTTTTCAGATACTGTTAAGGCTTAAAATTAGGGGTGTGGATGCTTTGATTGACAGGGATCTGTAGTCAATCAGTGCCGTTAGGCCTCACATCCACTTACTGGAGTCAATGAACGGGATTTCTCCACTGTGTTTGTGCTGTTGGTGTCTGATGGAGCATTTTTAATGTAATTATCTGACTAATAATGTGGTCTACTGCGAGATACAGCCCAGGCAAGAAGTTTAGGCTGTAGTTTTGGTGAGTGAAGGTCCAGTATTTTATTAGTCTGTTACTTTGAACTCGGGTATCTTGATCTGTGTTGCACCTGCTAAGGAAAAATTCTGATTTTTAGGCTTCAAAAAATGGAGTCCTAAATCAGTGGATGACGTCACGGTGGATATGTCCACCTTTTATTTTTTACAGTCTATGAGTCTGACAGGTTAAAGCACGAGTTAATATCGGCACAGCCTATTCCTGCTGATCTTGACGTGTTTGTCTAAAAAGTAAAAAACGATGCAGATTAAACAGGACATGTCACTGCATCCTGCTCCTGTTACTGTACTGTGGTGACCTTTTAATCATCAGAGAAGCATCCACAGACCAAAGCATGCTACTTAGATAAACATGAGAAAGATCAGTGAAGGAGAAGGCCAAGCAGCTGTCTCACTGAAGAGGCCACATGTCCTCACACAAGTGTTATTTCTGTGTAATCTGGAGTATCTAATGGCTCTGATTTATAGTGAAAGTGGAGGCTGTGTTGTTACAGATTCAATCCAGCACTGCGCTGACGTCAGCTTGGCCTTTCCAGTAAAATGTCCCTGTGTTATTTCAGTGCAGGACGACACCAAGCTGCCCGCTCCGTCGCCTGTTTCTCCTCATCTGCTGACAGAATGACGACAACCACACTGGAATAAATGCATAGTTTATCATATCATAACAATAAATTCTCAAGGCTACATTGTTAATAAAACAGTCTAGTAGATTTAGCCTAAATTCTGAAAAGGAAGTGAGGTGAACAAAACGTGTCATCGACAAGAAGAGGTACAAACGTGACACTGTATCGAGTATTAACGTTCATTTTGTGAGGCAATGCAAGACAAAAGGTGGCTCTAAAAAGGTAAGATTGCTGCAACTACTGAGAGTGATCGCCTTGCATTTCATACAGCTACGAGCTATCAGAGATCACAATTTAGGCTACTTCTGCTACAGTACAGTATCGCTTTAAGTTCCTCTAGATACCTGAATAAAAACAGCGTCCTGCTGTGGAAAAAGGGAATAATCAGAAAGTCCTCTATAGGCATATTTTGAAAAAAGAAGTCTCCGTTAGTGCAGAGCAGAGTCCTTGAGGAGTTGCAGGGGTTCCTGAAGGGGTTTGCAGGTGGGTAGAAGAGGATTGTTGGGTTTTAGGGCTCAAGCGCTCTTGTGGGGGGGTTTAAGAGTTCTTTGGTGGGGTTTTCTAATGAGGTTTCTAAGGAATCAGTATCAAGGGTTGAGGGGTCTGCTGGGACGTTCCTCAGGAAGTTTAAAGGATCAGGGCACATTCATCGTTTCTAAGCCTCCATATGGCGGGGCATCAGTGTATTAAATGAGTTTTTAAAAGGGGACCTGTTATGCTTTTCCTTATTTTCTGTCATATATCTCCTGCTCCAGTGATGGATGCTCATATTTGACATGGACAAAGTTTTGAATAATGAGGTCAGTGTATGTACAAATAATCCCTGTGAGCAAAACGCTCAAGCTTCAGGCTGCTCTAAAAACAGTTTCAGGCAGTTTTTTCTACTCTTGGCTCTGCATGATGTCATAGAGAGAGGATATCGCTAATATGGTCATCTCAGGTACAGAAGTCCCATCCACCTGCTGTTTGCAAGGGGCAGCCAATCAGAAGATAACTGGCATAAAAGGAGAGGAGCTAAAACATCCTGTTTCAGACAGATGATGAGCTGAGGGGCTTCACTAAAGCTGGTGTAAGAACATAAGGATTATTTTGACATGTTAATCCTGCAGCAAAGCTACTCTAGTAGGGTCCCAAAATAAAAAAATACAGAGCTGGAAATGAGCAGAAGAGGTCCCCTTTTCACAGGAAAGTGAAAGAGTTAAAGCATGGATGGATTAATGGGCGACCAACTGGGCACAGACGTTGCTTAGATTTACACTGAGAGGCTAGGACATGTGTGAAAAAGGACAAAACACCCAAATCTCAAACTGAACGGTCTGCAGCTGAGTTGTTTGGTGGGTAATTTAAGGAAGTGGCATCTCTGATTGTGCAGCACTGAGTTTGATCCTTTTTTTTTTAGTGGCCATTCCCACATATAGAAGGGCAACAGTAAAATAATCTCTCTTTCTGATTAGATTATTCCCCTTTGATTACAGCTTCACATCATAATGAGTAATCTAGACATTACACTTTCTGTTTTGCTTAAAATATGGTGGAAGTAATGAAAACATGCATCATACTGTATGCTCTCTTAGTCCAAATTTAAGGGTTTTTCCAATCATTCACCTAAAACTCAAACACATTCAATTAAGTCACATGAGAGAGAGAAAATCATCAAATCTTGAAACATTAAACATTAAAAGCTTCAGCGTTTGATAAAGAAATAATGTGACCTCTGCTGAGGCTGCAGCATTCAGATACAGGACCTTCAGTAAAGCTTCTTAAATTGGTAATTTTTGCACCTGTGCTTTACTGTAGTGTGATATCTGCTCTTGGTGGTCAGGAGTCAGTCCGCCTCTCTTCATCCCCACTGAGAAGTGATGACTGAAATTTAGCTGCAGCACTGATTACCTGCAAAATGTCACGGGGAGTCCTGGAGGAGTGCGGGACCTTTTGCATGTCTGCACCCAGGGGTCCTTTTCCCCATAATCCACCCAATATTTAAAGGATATAAGCATGACTTTCAGAAGAACCAACATTTACAGGCACACAGCAACAAATCAAAGGAAAACAGCCCTAAAACATGCCTGTTATGTGTTTCTAAGACTTTCTCTTATTGGAGAGCCGAATTCAGAATGAAACTGCTAAAAAACATAAACCCCCTCAGGACTGGGTGTTGGGGTAAAGCTGGAAAGAAAAATCTCCTCCTCCTCCTCCTCCTCCTCCTCCTCCTCCTCCTCCTCTTCACCTGCATCCTGCATGCGGAACA
>VUQS01039232.1:41735-55304 GCA_015108495.1 Heterochromis multidens | reverse complement strand
TGTCTATGATGTGAAGATACGAGATGTGCAGCACCTGAAACAACGGATACTGGATGCCTGTGCTGGCATTTCTCCTGCGGTGTTGCTATCAGTGTGTGAAGAGTGGGAGAAGAGGGTTGCATTGACAATCCAACACATTTTATAAGTGGTCAGAAACTTGTAAATAACTCATGAAAGAATAAAGTTACGTTGGAACCAAGCACACCATTGTTTTTCTTGTGACATTACCAATAAGTTTGATGTGTCACATGGCCCTCTTCCTATTGAAAAAACAAAAGTTGTATCCAAGATGGCCGACTTCTAAATGGCCACCATGGTCACCACCCATCTTGGGGAGTTTGCCCCCTCACATATACTAATGTGCCACAAACAGGACTTTAATATCACCAACCATTCCCATGTTATTACGGTGTATCCATATAAATGGCCCACCCTGTAGAACTGGAACCCAATAGCCTCTAATCAGTGAGAGCAATGCATCAAGAGTGCAGAAGAACACAAGACCTACAGTATGGCAAGAACCAAAAGATGGAAAAAGTATTGCCTTTCTTTTCAGTATGAGACAAAGTGCTCAGTTTAGAAAAAGAAAAACAGCTTACTCCGAATATATAATAAAGTGGTTATCATGTTGAACTTATCTCGCATAGCTGAACCACTGTTAAAGTGTGAAGCACCAAAGTAAGGTTTATTTAGGAAAGCAGATAGGGTTAATGTTAATGTTTTAAAAAAGATGTGCAAAGACATGTAGGTGAAATGCAGAAACACTTATTTTCTGGAAATGAAATTTACAAAAAGTCTCATGTTTCAACCAGAAATCATGTAATGTAATGCATATTTAAGTGAACCTACTACTCTAATTTCCAGCTCTCTATTCTTTAATCTTAAACTCTATTGATGTGGCTTTGCATGATTCCAAGTTTTAAATAATGCTTATTTTCTGTCTTGATTCAGCCCCTCAGTTCATCCATTCTGAAACAAGGCATTTTAGTGCCACCCTATTTAAGTCTTCCCTCCCTCGTAGCCAGCTTTCATGTTATTGGCTTTCCTTTGCAAACAGAAGATTTAAACTGCAGGTTGGTGGGGCTGCTGTGCTCACAGCTAGAACTGTGTGCCTTAATGATCATATAAGGATGGCCCCTCCCTTTGACATCACTCATAGCCAAGGGTAGAAAAAATTTGTCTGAAATGTGGTGTTTAGAGCAGTCTGACGCCTTAGCATCATAATATGAACATCTACCACTATAACATTATTTGACTGAAAATAAGGGGGAAAAACCCTTACAGGTACAATAAAGGATAAAGTGGAATAATGAGTGAAAAAATTTAAGTATATTACATGAAAGGTCACTGAATGGTTTGATGTGTAACAAAAAAAGATAATAAGCCTTCATGGCCTATGCTTCACCTATGAGAGGCTCAGAATGCCTAAGTAAGAGTAAAACTTTCAGGATCAAATAAGTCTAGTCTACCCAGACCCTTTTGTTTAATATTTGGGCATTTTAAAGTCATTTTCAAGATATTTTCGCTTCATTTTTGTCCGAGGAAGTGGTGATGCATCGTCCATCTTTAGAGTCTATGGTTACAAACAGTCAAAATGAAATCTATGAGCCAGCACACAACTTTTTCCTCCAAAGCATTTTATATTCAACTGATCCCCGGTCAAATATGAAGTTCCTGATTGTGAAGCACAGAAACAACTGGCATTCATTAATATAGCAGAGAGCAAACTGTCCCTGGAAAGATAAATGAGCGACTGAGTGCTTTGCTTGGGATCAAGTGAAGTTTGAGCGTGAGATGCATCTTTCAGCACAGGCTCTGGCTCTTTGCTGGGACACCTTGTTGGGAGTGCACGGCATCGGATGGATGCTGCTGCCACAAACTCAAAAAACTATGAACAGCAGACCAAATGATGACAGAGTGTTCGTCTTTGATCTAATGATAAAAGTTTGCTCTGCTCTCTGTCTCTAATAGTAGATGAAGTTTAATTTTAAACCAATGAAACCTAGTCAAGCAGAACTTGATACTGAGTGATTATCCAAATGAGATAATTTATTGACCAAGTTTGCAAGCATTCATTGCCAATTTCTGCTGATTTTTTTATTTTTATTTTATTCCCCTATTTTAGTTACATTCACACTAAATCTGTTCCTAATCAAAGTTGACCACCTTTGCTTAGAATTTATGTTGGTCCACTTTTCTGTATGCAAAGAGTAATAAAAAGAGTGTGACATGGATCAAATATCAAGTTGTATCAAGTCTCATTTTTGTATTATTAACCATTTTCACAGTGGTCACAACTATATCCCAGTTCATGCAAAAATTATTTCAGGCCACCTTTTACTTTCTGGTCTTAACCATGCTTTAAGCAAATTCATTTAAAAAAATACATTATGCACACCAAGACTTCCAACTTACTTCCAGTGTAGAAATATCCTAAAATGTGTTGGAAAGCATTCTAAAAGTTAGAGATGAAGGTTTGTTTGAGTGCTACAAGTCTGATATTTCAGCTGGGACTTCTTGGCATTCTTGGCAAAGTGCAAGTAAACGATTAACTCCCTTTCCTTGACTGCTCCTATCCAGAAGCTCTTGAGCAATACATTTAACCTCGTCTACATGGGAAGAACCAAGTGCAACATGGCAACTCCCACAGGTTAAATAATTAAACTGAAACAAGTAATTCCTCTGAAGCCCTGTATGCACTCCTCACTGCCCTTAAACTGCCCTTAAATGAATGCCTGCTTGTGAACATTTCAGTTCACTAACTTTGAAATTTGCTGATTCAACAGTAATTCAGGAAGGCCTGAAATGCTGACATGCCTGAGAGTGCTTAAGTGGCCCTTCAGACTATGTCATTTCTAAATGCTTTTATGGTGAGCACACAATAACAACAGTAACACTGTCATAGACACTCACCTCTTTTATAGAGCTCACTTCAGCCCCTAGAAGGATTGATGTGTTACCATAGCAACACTGACCCTTAAAGTCTCATTGCAATCGGACCCCAGCCCCAGATTTATGGGTGTTTTCAGCTTGTTACAGCAGATTTATCTTCTCAATAAAAAAGAACAACAATCTGCAGAAATCATTAAGAGGAGTCTGTTGGAAACTCTGGCTTAAAGGCAAAGGTGCGCCAGAAGCAGCTGAAAAATAATGTAGATATGATAAACTATAAACACCTGGAAGTTTAGGAAAAGCCTCTTAAAAATGCTTTTTGCTTTTGTGTATGTATGAAAACAAACAAATGATACAAACTTCCAAATGGGAAGACTTTTATGAAAACCATGATTATTTGCCTGCACCATAAATATTAGAGACATTTTTTCTTTTTTTTTCTAGAAAAAAATTTATACTGTAGGAATAAAGGAAATTTTGTACAGAAATTTACCATTCTTATTTTATACAGCTGAATTTTATAAATGCTAATGCCTTTGAAATTTTTTTTTGAGCTGGCCACTTTACAGTTTTACTGTACAATGCAGGTTTTCTTTGCTTTTTTTACAAGCAAAAAGACTGATGCAGATCTAACTACTTAAGTTCAAATCATTAAGTTATTAGTGTTGTGATGGTTATTTCAGTTATTTTGTGTTTAGACTTTGATTGTGTAGTGGTTTCCAGTGTTTTTATGGTTGAGAACAGTGTTAAACAGAGTTCAGACTACATAATATCAACATGATTAAAGACAATATGGACGATCCAGTTGTGGTTCCAGCTGGAAATGAAAATGGGCACTGCACTAACATGTTATAGTCAGTGTTGGGGTCGTTACTAAAAAGTAACGTTTTACACATTACTGGTTAAGTTTTTTAGAAGTAGTGCATTACGTTGCTTAATTGCTCCCCAGAGAAAGTAATTCATTAAAATACTTGTTACATTATTTTTGGGTTACTCTGTAATGGCCTAAAATGCACTGTCATATAATTACCAGTTAACAAAAAAAAAAAAAAATCCCTACTCGCCCTGCAGATGGTCCTTGTTTCTCCTTCAAGCCTCGGTCCTCTACCAGAGGCCTGGGAGCTTGAGAGTCCTGCGCAGTATCTTTGCTGTTCCTAGGACTGCGCTCTTCTGGACAGAGATCTCGGATGTCGTTCCTGGAATCTGCTGGAGCCACTCTCCCAGTTTGGGGGCTACTGCCCCGAGTATTCTGATTACCACGAGGAGCCCTTGGCATTTCTCGAGCTTCTCGTGTTCCTTCTTCCTGATGTTGCTATTGCTTGGTATTGCTACATCTATCACTACAGCCTTCTTCCTCTGCTTGTCCACCACTACTATGTCTGGTTGGTTAGCCATCACCAGTTTGTCTGTCTGTATCTGAAATTTCCACATGATCTTAGCTTGGTCATTCTCAACCACCTTTGGGGGTGTATCCCATTTTGACCTTTTGACTTCCAGGCCATACTCGGCACAGATGTTCCTGTATACTATGCCAGGCACTTGGTTATGACATTCCATGTATACTCTTCCTGCTAGCATCTTGCACCTTTCTGTTATGTGCTGGATTGCCTCAGAGGCATCTTTGCACAACTTGCACCTGGGGTCTTGCCTGGTGTGGTAGACCCTAGCCTCTATCGATCATGTGCTTAGAGCTTGTTCCTGTGCTGGCATTAGTGCCTCTGTGCTGTCTTTCAGCCCAGCTTTGTCCAGCCATTGGTAGGATTTTTTGATAGCCACTTCTCCTATCTGCTTGTGGTACACGCTGTGCAGGGGCCTGTCTTTCCATGATGGTTCCTGCCAGGACTGTCCGGCCCTCAGTTAGCCATTCTGGGTGCATCTCATCCATTAGTATTTGGTTCATTTGTGCTGCCAGACGCTCATGGAGTGCAGTTAGCTTCTTTAGCCAGTAGTTGGGAATCGTGTCAGGGCCTAGTGCTGTCCAACTCTCCTCCTGTTCGGGGAGGTTGCTGTCGTCTGCTCTTAGATCACTCTTAGATGTACTTAGCATTGTTGTTGTTTTTTTGTGCATTCTTCTCCCATATTCTCTTCCAGTATTGCTCCTTGGTGAGGCTGTTCTCATATTGTTCCCCTGTTATTGTTAATATTGTTCTGAATTTTGTCCACCTGCCACTGAGAGTACACCTTGGATGGTTCAATGGAGAACATTTGGTTTATTCTCCTGGCTTCTATCTCTCTGGTACACCTCTTCAAGCAGTTAGCCAAGGCTGTGAGTCTTTGCTTGGCAGTTTCTAAGGCCTCAGGTATAGACAGCTTGTTCTACTTGTACTCTTAGGCACCTTCTTCATCACCTTCTTTCTGCAGTTTTGATAGTTGGCTAACTTCCCTCCATGTTGCCTTGATCTTGGCCTCTAGTCTCCTTCTCCATGGAGGGTACTGCTCCTTGTGGCTGTTCATCTTATAGCTAAGTATCTCAAGGATCACTGTTGCTGTGGTGTTTGAGTGATGGTCCCAGTAGGAATTGTTCATAATGCTGCATTCACATCTTTTACTAGACTTTCAGAGGGTGCTTCACATAGTCTTGGCCACAGACAGTCCAGATTTCCAGCTTAGCTATGATCTTCTCTTTCAGGTCAGCTGCTCTGGCATTCAATGTACCAGTTGTCTTGGGGCCTGGTACCCAATCTTGGAGTGTGGGGATGATGTTGCGTTACAGTATAATGCAGTTGTTTCTGTCTTGGATGCAATTTTCTCTTTACCATTGTGCTCTTGTCCTTTCATGTAATAAAAGTAAAATGAATTTCCATGTCTCCATTCCTCAAAAGTTGTAGACCGCTCCACCATTTCCGTCCTCCCTGCAGACGAACTGAACATTAACTGACTGAAGAAAAAGGCATGTTTGATGTTTTCTTTCAATCTGTGTGTCAATCTTTGAACCTTTGTAACAGGTAACAACATAATTGTAACTGTAATGTGATTACAAAATTTAGTACAGCATTACAGTACTGCGTTATTGAAAGATGTGATTTCTTAATTCCCTATAACATGAAACACCTCATAAAAGATGGCAAGCATGATTGATTGGGAAGCAGTGGGTATTCTATCGTGTCTCTTAGTCATGAAAAGGCAAGATTTTATCATTCTTTATTTGCCCAAGGTGACTTCTTTGCCTATTTTTCCTTATTTTACCTAAGGATGGTCACAATGACCATTGTAACAAAAATATTATTTGAGTCTGGCTTTAAGATTTGACTAGGAATGGGCGTCCATGAGTGAGTTCCTGAAACACGACCAGCATTCAACTCCAGGTTAGTTGTTAAAATGTTAACAGCAGCAGGATTTCCATAACAGTGTGGTACTAAAATAGGGAAATTATGATAAAAGCTGACATCTTGTCATAGTTCAAGGAAGACAAAAAAAAAAAAAGAATTCAGGGTATGAAGTGAGAACAGAGGGATACATTTTAACACTAAAATGACAGTATGTTGGCAACCAAAATAATGACACGCTCATACTGTAAAGCTTATATTCTGTTCAGCACAGTGTTATTTTTTTAAGTGTTGTTGTGGATTACAGTAGGTACACTTTAAAATAACAGTGCAGTGCTGGCTAATCCAAATGCCATTTTACTCTAATTTAACAGGAACTTTTTTTTTCAGTGTAGACTTTGAAGGTTCTCATTTTCCTTCCCTGAATTAGTCTTGGCTTCCTCACATATGTGATGAGGCAAAGATATTCAAAACCCCAATATGCACTCTGGTCCCTTGAATGTTACTCAAGACTCCTCAAAGAATTTGAGTGGAAGTCAGCGAGGAATGATATGTAGTCATAGATGAGGTCATTAGCATAGTGTACTGATAAAGACAGATGACACAAGGAAAGTGGTGATGAGGAGCTGGAAGGGCAGCGAGCAGTCAGGAGCAGGCTGACCAAGGATCACTGGACTTTGGTATTTTAAGCAGGACATCTTCATTCCTTTCTGCCAATGTGAGTGATCTTCTTTCATTCAGTAGGAAGCTGCGTGACCCTGCAGAGGCAGTCCAGCTGACTGGCCTTTCTTCAGAGCAGCCAGCAGTGCATCCCTTAAGCAGGCTTGACCGACCTACAGTCACATACTCTGCGGTCAAGCCCTGGGCACGGGGATTTGAGATGTGACAGCATAATCAATTTCCATGATTCATGTTCATCTCGAAAAGAGGGCGCACTGAGTGACTGGGCAGCTGAAAGAGGAGAGCAGAAGGGGAATGCTGACAACAGAGCCAGTTCACTGACATGTATAGCAGTAGAGAATCTCTGCTTTTGGCTGGGCTGGTTGTTAGCTCTTCCACGATACATAGCAATACATAGCTATAATGTGAGACTTTAGTGATCCCAGTAGAGATATTCTCTTCTCACTGAATGTCCTCCAAAACTGAGACCTTAGGGTCAACTACAGAAAAGAGGAGCACCCTGGAGCTTATAATAATTCAGATCCAAAGTCATGAAGATGTCAAAGAACCTTCTCTGTGATTGTTTTGCTTGAGCTAACTGCACAAAAGTCATTGCCAGGTACAAATCAGATTGTACAAAATGGAACATAGCTTCTGAAAAATGAAGTCAATGCAGAAGTGCCTCAAACCAGCTTTCTTTCTACTGGCTAGCAGGGTCGACTCCTTTGGGTACAAAACAAAGTTTGCTTGTCTGGAAGTCTGTGAAAAAATGAATTTACTTCTGACTTGATTCATTTTCATCTTTAAGTACTTCTCTGATGAGTTTATGGTCTCAGTTGACAGTTTTGCATGTCATTGAAAACAACATAATACTCATTTTTTAAATTATGGTCCCCATCGAAGCCAAAAAAAGAGGATAAAACTGGATGCTTTGAGGTAAGACTACCTTGCAACTGAAAAGTTGCTACCACGAGTGTACAATGTCCACTAATTTCTCAGTCAGACCTATCCTTTACTTGTCACAGTGGCTTCAAAGCACCAAAATGTCAACACCCAAAACCTTCAGCTTAAGCTTATCGGATTTCACAAACCAAAAGTTAACAATATGGTGGCTATATATATAATTTATATACAGTCTATGGGCCTGACTGATCATCAGTATATTACAATTGGGAATGGGTTGTCTTGATGTGGCTAGAAAGTGTGATACACTTGTTAATGTACAAATTGGACAAGAATAAGACAGTAAACAGGCTTTCCCTTGTCTGATGTTAGAGATGTGATTCCTGTCATCTGCAGCAGTAATAGCTGTAAATCTGTGTAGGCAAAGTCAGCTCCTTAGTTTAAAAAATCTTGACAGTTAGTTATACAGAATTTTCATAGATCATTCACTTAAAAAAGAATACCTGTTGAGAATGTTCTTGAAGATGTTCACTCCGCACAAGTTAATAAAAAGGAAAATCATTTTTAAAAAGCCAGAAGACTTGGCATTGTTTCAAATCAAACCAGGTTTTTATTCCATGTGTGGTATACACAGCCAGACATCTGAGTAAACGACATATTTGCTATGAACCGTATCCTTGTAAAGTCTCGGCTTTGTGTTTTGTCTTGGGAAATTGTCCCGTCAGAATGACTGAATTATTTAAACAGGAACGAAAAGTCTGCTTAATCCTGATCTATTAATCCATCATATCCAACAAGGTGGAAATGTTTGAGATTTATAAATACTTCTCTTTCTTTGCTCCTGACATTTTAATTTCAAGAACATTTTATTAATTTATTTAATAATTTCTCAAATTCTAGTCACAGCAAATAAGCTGTCCATGTTAAATGTCTGAAATGATGAATTTTAGAACTCTTCATGGTATCTTTAAATATTTCAATTTTTTTTTTACATTATATTTTTCGGCCTTGCACTATTTTCCATTCGCCCTCTACAGTTCACTGATAACTCAAGGCCAACACCCACAGCCTCTGTGAATGACTCTAACAGCTGAAAAGCTGTGCAGATGTGAGGTTTCGTCGCTGTGGATAATGTCACAGACTCGTAAATGCTGTCTTGAGTTGGAGAAACTGAATCTATCATCACTCCCATGCACTCTCAACAAGATTCATCTTTTGACCTTCCTATCCCTGAGAAATGCCTCAAAATTAATATGGACAAGGACAGAAATAATGCTCTCCTCATAACACCATTCATTATTTAACTTTGCTTGATTAGTTGGCCTAATTTTGCTATTGCTGAAGTGAAATAATAAATCCAAATATTTCAATGCACATGTGTATTTACAAACTTTGTTTTGAGGGTTAATATCAAGAGATGATTGTGTTTTCTTTTCATAAAAACTATTATTGTTGAAATCAGTGACATTCACCCAGTTTTTTTCCCATGTTAGACTTACAATTTCCGGCACATTTTAACAAAAATCCCATTGGAATGTATTATATTTTAGCTAAATGTTTTTTCACTCTCTTTGGCATACCTTATTTGACCTTAAAATAATGTATTTTTAATATAAATGACTTCTGTAATCTTAGTCTGACACATGATGTGATACTCACCTGAAAATTAGAAGCTTGAAAAAAGTTAAAAAGTAAAAATAAAGCCATAAATAAGAAGCTGGTTAGTCAGCTTCAGTCTTGTGTCAAGCTCCCTCTTCATTTGTTTGTCCAGCTCTCAAGGTCACAGACCCTAGCCCGTTAGCAGACCATGGCTGGCCATGTACTATACATGGAAAGGGTTGATGGCAGTGTGTAGGAAGAGGGTGTGTAGAGGGGGCTCACAGTTCAAGAATTGATATGTCTGACTCTCAAAGGCCAGCAGGAGATTGGCCTCTTGTGCCCAGACGACCGCTGACCCCTGTGGAGACAGCCCCGCGTCAAGTTGCTGCCGGGTCCCTTTGAAAACACCTCAGCCCTGCTTGAGTGATTGGCCAGATGGGCTACAGTGCCATCCAGCAACCTCCCACTGTGCCAGGCATGGGGTGTGAGAGGCATGAGTGGGTAGCATGTCAGCCTCCCCCAACTGCCATATTCCAGTCATCTTGTATGCAGTATCATCAACTTATGTCTTAAAACAACTACATGCTGTAATTTACAGTATACCAAAGATGGGTCTTCCCCTTCACATTACACATATTCACACACATTTGGTTACTGACACACTTTAAACAAAGGGACAAATGTAAAGATTACACATCCTTTGTAAGATTAGGAAAAATCAGGAAACTAGCCAATAAGCAATCATGCTTTTGAATTCATACAAAACATTATATATGAATTAATTATTGGAACCTGTCTGATGGTTGAATATATGTTTTGTGATGTGCTTCAAAGAGAGATTATCCTAAATACATCTGCATCACATTATTGGCATTTTAAAATGAAACTGCACTCAGGATTAACAGGGTGCATAGTTTACAGAGTGAGTAAGACTGGACCTTAAAATGAATGCAGTATATGAAAAGACACAAGCAGTTTTTGTATTTTTTTCTCAGAACTATGCATATGTTTAACACTAGTAAATGTAGCCAAACAGCTAAAGTCAAAAGTGGAGACAGATGTAATAGATAAGGCATGTGTTACGTTATCCATTTTTCGATGTTGGACAAAGACACACCACATGCAACCATATTTGCTGGCACACATGTACACAGAAAGGTACATTCACAACATACATATGTTTCCTCACTGCCTCAGTCTCATACTAATATCAGGTAGTAGTTTCATTAATTTAGTTTAGCAAATGTAAATCTCGATTTAGATTTTCTAGTTTACAGCAGTTATTGTGTCAAAATTCTTTTGGCACAATAAATGCTTCCTTTTTGATGGATGATTAATCTCTTCAGCAAACTGGGGGAAATGTTTTTAAAAGACTGAAAAATCGTCACGACTGTACAACAAGTGGACACAATAGAGTATATGCATTCTTCATAACAGCATTGTGTGTTAAGTTTAAATAACATAGCACAACAATTGTGCAATATAAAAATCTGTCGTAATTCATTTGCAACCCCTTTTTCTTTCTCCTGCTTTTGTTATTTAGCATTCCACCTCAATTTTATAGTATTATGTAATAGTAAAAACATGTTTAACACTGTTGCTTAATTTGGTTTACAGATTAAAAAATACTAACTGAAGAAAAATTGAGTAGCATCACTCACAATCTCCTATTACCACAGGGTGCAGTGGAGTTTTCCAAGCATTTCACACCACATGTTTATGCGCTTCAAACATCAAAACCCCACACCTGCAGCAAATCAACCTGCATATCTATACAAATTGAAGCATCATGACTTTTAAAGTATAAAACTCCAGGCGGGCCAAATGGCCTGGAGTTATCAATAACAGCTGAATAAATGAAATATGCTACCCTCCCTTAAGTGGGATTTTTATTGATTTATTTAGACCTGATAACAAGAGTCGTAAAGCCATTTTGAGGCACCCTCCCCTCCCTGCGGCCCTGCCACCCTTCCTGCGCTGTCAGACCACAGGTTCAAAACACTTACTGCTGCTGCTTCTGCTCAAGCAGCAGTGGAACTTTTCGCCAGGGTTATAAATCTCCTTGCCAGATATTTTCTTTGATTTTTTTAGCCCCCCTCCTCCACCTCTCTCTTCATATACATCATTGCATTTCTGTTGCACACAACTGTGCAAAGCCTCAAAGGCTTATTTGGCAGCAGCAAAAAGAATGGAGCAGGGGGTAGGGGTGGAGGGTTAAAATGAGGAAAAGTAATTTTATATTATGGATACAAATTTGCTCACATTTTGTCTCCATTTAATGTTTTGGCTGCACACTTTCCTCAGTGAAAGCCAGGGCAATCCCCTTAGAATTTGACATTTCCAGTCCATATGCTTTGTTTCACATGTTTTTTTTTATTGTTATTAATTAGGCCATCTGGTCTTGGCCTAAGTCAGTTTCAGGTCAAACACTACTTTCACTTAACATCAGCAGAAAGGGATTTCTTTTTTTACTGCATATTGTTCAGGGAATATTTTAAAAATATAATTACATAAAGGTGTGATAATAGATATGCAAAAGCTAATAATCCCATATATTATCATGTCTGCAACTGAAATAAGCCTACTTTTTACTCTTTTAAATAATTACTACTTCATGTCCATAGTCACAGTAATGAATGTAAATGTATATTTAAAAAGATCACACTTCTTAGGTAAAATAAGAAAACACAAACTCCTTCACCCTTGTGACATACTGAATCTGTGCCTGGACCATGGACTCTCCTTTGTCCTTCAACTGGGCTCTGGTTTTGATGCTTCAGCCATCTTGGTGTTTTGAAACTACATGTGACAGTGATCTAAATAATTTCAATCCAATGGACAAGAGTTTCATATTTTTGTACTTTTCAGACAAACAAAACTGCTTGGTTAGGTTAAGGGAAAGATCAGGGTTTTGGTAAAGTACACCCTTTCATAATGGCAACCACATGTTAGAAGACTAGCTTCTCTTATCTACAATATGAGATGACACCAATAGAGAACATTTAGCTGTGGTCTCATGAGGGACTTCAACTGAAGTATACTGGACTACCTTGTATGTGGAAAAACACATACAGGGTATGTTACCCTATGCATTGAAATATGATGCTAAGGTATCCAGGCCAATAGAACTTAAAATGCTAATTACATTATTCACTTTACTCTGGTTTTGTCCTACAAATCCAGGTCTGTTTTAAACTAGTAAAACAACCTAAACCCTTCACAACAGCTGTACTCTTTTCTTGAGTAGTTTTTTTTTTTCTCATTCTTTACTGTGTATATTTGATTCTGGCTCCTTTTACTGGAAGGAAAGTGTTCCGGGAGAAAGAAAAAAGTCCAACAGACACCAAGATCACATGCAACCCTTGTTTGCTCAGCCAGCTGCACCTCTACAAATGCAACAGAAACATGAAACACTTGACAAAGGTCATAAATGAAGTAAAGGTGTTAAGCAGGTGCAGGAAAAAGGGAGCGGGTGGAATAAAAAGTAAGTGATGGGAAGGTCCCAGAAAGACAGGGAATGAAGAGATGTTTCACCGGACAAACTTCGACCTCTTACTCCTTTCTGGACGGTCTTGTAATAAATTGCAGATCATTAAGAGTTTAGACACCTCTTGGCACTCACTTCAAAAGAGCTCAGAGGTTCTGCCTGTTAGCTTCAGATTTGGCATGAAGGACGGGCAGGTTGTGATGCAGTTGCTTCTCCATGGCTCCACATCTGGTTGGCAGCACCTTGGCTGAAATTGAGACTTTGTCTCCTGAAGTTTTCTCGTGACATCTTTATGATCACTTGCTGTTACCCATTGCAACACCCACTGGTGCTCTGGCCATAGCTTTCACAATAAACCTCACAACCCACACCCCCAACCGTCTCCCACTCACCCATAGTTCCCAATTCCAGAGCTCCAGTGAGTTCTGACATTAATGAAAACCATTTGTAGCATCTTCTGATTCCAGGTTTCTGCAAAAAGATGCTGTTAAGTAGAACCTTGCAAACTTGCTTGGTATAGAGTTGTGAGCAGCAGAGAAACTAACCTGCACACCTTGTCTACATTATTACAACGGAGGCCTTTTATGTTGCTCTCCTATCAATGAATCTATCTCGCCTATACTGATTTACTGGTTGGCCTGGAAGTGCCCCCCAAAACCTTCCACCCCCTTTGGTTCTCAATTTCTTGCACAAGTTGAACAGAGAATAAAATAAGAGTACAGTGCACAGTGTTTTTTTTTTTTTTTTTTTTTTTAAAACTGT
>VUQS01039232.1:21647-41512 GCA_015108495.1 Heterochromis multidens | reverse complement strand
GGCCGAATCACACGGCTCTGTTGCTGTGTTAATCTGCCAAGAACTTTGAAGGCTAGGACAAGTGAATTCACCCCGGGAAAGAAAGAAAGTCTTCATTCTGCACTCAACTGCCACCATCAAAGGTTGATTACACTACACTACAGTACACACACACACAAATAATCAAGACCATGAACTGGCCTCCTAAAGACCTTTAAGTGAGCCCTCATAGCTTTTCTATGTATTTTATGTAGAATCATTTTCACACACACACACACACACACACACACACACACGCATAGATAGACAGACAGATAGACAGATAGATCAATCTTCACCCCCTGTTTAACAAGACAAATTGGATGATTAAAATGTACCATTTTGTGCTTGTTTTGTTCTCTTTCTGAACATCTTCACCTTTTTGCACTGCTTCCTGGCTGAAGAATTTTTCAATTCAATTCAATTTTATTTATATGGCGCCAAATCACAACAACAGTTGCCTCAAAGTGCTTTATATTGAAAGGCAAAGACGCTACAATAATACAGATAAATATTATTAACATTATTAATATTATTACCTCTATATTTATCATCTAAATGTTTACCATTAGCTGACAATGACAAATGGTGGAGAAGTTTTTTACAACAATAAATTTAGCAAAAGTAGCAATAAAACTATAAAAGCAACTCACTATGCATAAAACTATATTAATGTGAAATTGTGCATAAAGTATCAAAAGTAAAAGTAATTATTCTGCAGACAAATGTTCCCCATCATGTAGATTAATAATTAATATTACTGTTTCGAATATTTAAGGCTGAGCTCATTTTAAATGCTTGACATGGTTAACTGTTAATATCTACAAGCAGATTAAAAATATTAATAAAAGGTGGTATATTAGTAAGACAGCTGGTTAAATTTAGTACATTTGGTCAACCAAATGATTTCTCACAGATACTAATCTGAAAATGCTGGTGCATGTTTTATTAAGCCAGACATGGCAGGAGCTCCATTCTCCATCATCAAGGAATTTTTTGCTCAAACAAATTATTAAAAACTTCACAATACACTCTAACTCCTCTATATCACTCGTGTTGGCCAAGGTGTGTAACAGGAAATTTATGTTACATTGATAAATCACTGAAGCTTATTTATTTGCTAATGCTAGCTCTATTTCCAAACAACAGGCAGGAACTGATTTCAGTGGAGAGAAAGTAGAGCCAGCGGCAGCTTGTCTAGTATGCTGGTCCCTCATGAGTTTCTCATCAAAGACTAGAGGTTTATTCACAATGCACATGCACAAAAAAAAAGGAAAAAAGAAAAAAAAAAGCTGCTGGCATCTTAGTTTGACAGGCTTAAGTCACTGTTAACAGGACACAAACACGTCTATGAAATCGAGACATGCTACAGATTTCAGTGGAATTGGAGGCAAGCAGAGTTAAGACTGCTTCCAGAGAGAACAGCCAACTGTGTCCACAAGATGTCAGTAATTTAAAGGATGGGTGAAAACAGGCGAGAAGCTTTATGACACAATGCTGTTTGAGATGAGAGAGATCGCTTTCATCAGCAGCTCATGCACATTCATTTTAATAGATTTGTTCCATTAGTAGAAAATGTTATCCATCACTAATTTCCAAATACTTTAAAAACCAAACCAACCACTGTTTGGCACATAGCTATGCAAAATTGCATCACTTAATCTTTTCTTCATGAGCAAGCTTGGTGAAAAAATAAATAAATAAACATAAATAAATAAATGAAAAAAATACAAGTGAAACTTATTGATAGTTACATTGTATCAATGACATCTTAAAAGTGGATGACTTGAAGATTCTGGTCCTGGGTTATTTAGATACACCTGAATTTACTATTGGTAAGTGGGTTTTACTATTATCAAATCAAAACAAGCAAATTTTTATATCACATTTTAAAAGTGTTGTACTGCAGGTTGGAGAAATATGGCTACAAAGGCAATCTATTCAAAAAATTGTTTTAATATAGAAGCCAAACAAGTTTTCAATGCTGCACATGGCATGAGTCTACAAATACCTTACTGAGAAGCTGGAAGTGTGCAACTTTCATGGACCTCTTACAGAGAACAGCACACGGAAGCTGCTCTTTTTTGTTTCATTACTCCCTTCAGTACTTCAAACTGATTCACTATCAGTTTTGTAGAGCATTTTTGACAGTAGTATGGTAACTAACAGACTTAATTTTCCATGACAACTTTGTAAAAGATGTAATTTTATCTTTTGATTAGTTATTTATTTATGTTTTTTTTTTAAAGACTTGGTGACATACAATACATGCACAGTACATTGTTCTTGTGTATAATGTGCTCAAACTATGTGCCAGGACCAGGACCACAATGCTGGTAAAAATGAATTGGGGACTTTTTTGTGGTGGACACACAAATTAATTGGTTTATGTGAGTCCACTTTTGGAGGACTAGCACAAAGACTTTCACCCAGGATACTTGTCATGTGTCAGATCATTGTTATTCAGTTTTTAATTTGTTGCTATTTTTTTTTTTAATTTATCTATTTATTATGTTTTTGGAGGACAAGCTTATTTATTTATTAGGTACCGACACATAATGCAAACCCATTATATGCCACAGCGATGTAATGCAATGTTAAGAGGTTATGGATATTTTATGTATATGATTTATTGAGCCTAACTTCTACTAAATATGATGCTACATAAGTGAATCACAACAAATCCATTTTGTTAGCTAAGCTGGCCAACCCAGTGGGTGTATCTTGGTTGGCAGCCTTAAAAAAGTCATGACTGGTTGCTTAGTTTTGATTCTGGAACTCCACAATGAAAATGGTTTATTTCCCAGATCAAAATGTGGGGAAAAAACAATTCAAGGCCCCTCTATACTGTGCAGATTAAAAGTTGACAGTTGTAAAATCGTTTGATCTGTTTTCTGTCAACCAAATCATTGGTGCTAGATTCCACAGTGAAACATGTTTGATGGAGGAGTATTTTAGGTCCAAGTTCTTGCAGAGAGTGACTACTTCCAAAATACTTTACAGTTTTTGGAGGTAGGATTTCCAATACTGAATTCAGATGTTTTTAGTTGCCTACAGGTATTGATGCCCAACATAGCCATTAGAGAGTACATGTTTTGGTAGTTGAAAAATCTGCAGAACTTCTATTTGCAGTCCCAATAGCAGGACAGAAAATGTCAGAAACATAAGGGAGCTGGGTGTTCATTGCTTTGTGGGCTAGGATAGCCTAGGGGAAGTGACATGTGACAGACAGATTCATTGTGGTGAGCTAGGCCTAGCTGAACTCCCGGTGGCATCCACTCACGGCGCTGTCCACACAAGGTCTGTCACTGGAGGACAATGAAATGGGCCCTGTTGCAAGACAGATCCTTTTCCAGTGGTCTCTGCAAGTCCTTGGGGCATGGTGCCATCGCCCGGGGCACAAAGCATCTGACAGTCAAGCACATGGCTGTGTTGATAGGTTGTCGAGGCCAGAGAGCTGCATGCATCCAGGCGTACTGGAGCATTTACAAGCACAGAAAAATGGATGTGCCCATAAATTAGGCACACATATGTATGCACACGAATAAATTCCAATTTTATTTCATTTAAACCAGAAAGAGAACACTGAAGAGAAGAGGAAAAGGGAGGGAGGGAAACAAATGCAGAAGGGGGACTGGGGGCACCCCCTTTGGCTCTGACAGGAGAAATAAATCATTGCAATTATGGGCCGGCCCAAGTAAATGGGGACAGGTCAGCCTTATCATTCCCAAGTTCAAGGTGTTTCCTGCTCATCTGAGCCAGCCAGGCCTTGATGCCAACAGATCCGTGGCTAATGACAGAGATCTAAATGTGCCATCGTTGCTTGTGAAATACTTGGAACAGGAAAAAAGCTGTTTTTCACATCCTGACAGGCATATTGATGTTGACTAGATGTTGATACAGCAGTTCTGTTGAAGAAACAGTATGAACATTTAGATATTACATTTTAACAGTAGACTATACCGTTTGGTGACATTAGACCCTTAAAATTATTTTTTGAAGCTGCTGTAATACAGTAGTGTATGAAAAAATGTTAAATTATAACATTTAAATGCTTCCAGAGATAATCTGCTAGTGTTAAGATTCACAGTTAAATTACATAGTTTGGTGCTTACAGTTACATAGAGCATGTGCAAGCACATATTTTGTTTGTTGGAAAAAATGAAAGAAAAAGAGTGGAGAGAAAAAGATACAGATGACTGTGGGAGGTGAACTGGTGCCTTGCCAGTCCCTGTAACTACTTCAGCAGTCAACACAGACTGAAATTTAAACAGACGACACCCTGCTCCAAAACAAATCAGACTTCTCTTTTGACTCCTCTGTGCCAGACTGTGTGTGTGTGTGTGACCTCAGTAACATCACTAACATGCAGCCATCTCTTTAATCCTTTGTTTCTTCACCTCTTTCAGTCTTTCACCACCACCATCTGACTATTTTGCTTTTATCCCTTTTCATTCTTGTTTTCCCCCTTTTTTTTCTCTCTTGTGGGTGCAAGTATAGGAGAGCGCAGGACAGGGGGAAATTGGTGTAATGAATTTAGGGCGCTCATGCTTGCTGAGGCGAGCCTCCCTTGGCTGCTCGTAGCCATTAATCTTCCGCACTCTGTCAGAGCAAAATGTGCCCACAATAGGCAAAGGGGGAGCTCAAATTGACTACCAATTACGCGGCTGTGAATAAAGGATATGGAGAGAGGAGGGAGGGCACAATATGGTTCAGCAGTAACGTTTATTTTAACCCTGCAAGCGTCACAAGAGCATAAAGGCCTCGAGATAGTATGTCTGTGTGTGTGTATCTGTGTGTGTGTGTGTGCGTCTGCTCAAGAGTGAAGACGCTTTCCAAGGACCTTGCTCAACGATCTCAAAACCCAGGGGTCCAAGTTGTGTAAATTGTTGGCAGGGATTTTTTTGTAATCATGTTACATACGTTTTTAAAAGTGATCCATGGGTTAAAACATTACATGTATTGGTCATCTGGAGTCTTGTCTTGCACTAAATATGTGTGTTATATACATGTTTGTTAGAGCAGTGGTTCTTAAACTTTTTTCAATAAGGTTCCCCCTTTGTAGTACTGTTTAGCAAACTACATCACAACCAGGTTAAAATGTTTCATCGTAGGAAAGAAAATACCTATATAAAACCTATATGAATCCAGCACTGTGCCATCAGTGTCTGATTTATTAAACAGCAATCTTGCAATTTTCTGGTAAGTTGCACTCTTTCCATGTATTGGAAAAGATTCTTTTTCATTGCTTTGTTTTGATCAGAGTCATTACAGAAAAGGAGGCCTCTTACACATATGTTGATCACTCCTTCTGTCATATTTTCAGCTATATTTTAACTACATTTCAATTACAAATCAATTTTCTTGATCTTTGTCTCACTTAAAATCAGAAACTGGCTTCACACTCAAAGTGTACTTGATGGCATTTAAGCATTCTCCTTGTGTGAGGGGTCACAGCAGTTGAACAGATTACAACAGCTTATAAAAGAATTTGGTTTTCTAATTGCATCAAAAAGCTTTGCTTGCAATACTCCAAGGTACCCCTAGGATTAGGTCCATTTGAAGAGCCCTGTGTCAAAGTGTAAAAAGCTTTGTTTTATGATATATATAAAACAAAAATCTGAGCTCAACTGATTGAGTTTTGTTTTAAACTATAATGAAATTAACACTCTTGATCAAATAATGTACAGAAATAAAAATATTTACAATATGTACTTCATTGATCTATAGCTACTCCCTTCAGTTACTAGCATGACAGGTCATATTAAAGTACGTTATATTCCCTGAACACCCTAAATGTTACACACATAATAATAAATTCATAATGATTATACAATCATACCATTTAACTGTAATAATGTAAGATTGTACTCTTGATGCTTAAAATTTTTTTAAACAAATTGTTACTCCTAGTGCTACTTTTACAAAAGACCAGCAAAGCCATGCATTTTAACTCAAGGATTCTTTCAGGAGTGCAATCCAGGTTACAAAATGCATTATTTAGCTGATTTCATTAAGGCTTTTACAGTGCCTATGTACTTTTAGCATAGTTGACACATATTACTTGGTGTTTTGTTCATATTGTGACAATGTGTTCATGGATAAAAATGCCATTTGTGCAGAGCTATAAAAATGTTATTTCAGTCCTGAAGTCTTACTTAACACCTTAGAAACAATAACTGTAGGTTTTCAAGACACCTATAATAACAATGAGTCCAGCTGAGGTAAGACGATGTAATGTAGATATACTTGTTCAGGGAAATTTAGTTGTTAGTATGATTGCAGCACTGCTGGTTGTGATTATTTGAGGGCCGTGTTTATTGTATTACCCACAAGAACATGACAAGAACTAATAAGTTCCTTAATCATATCTGATTTCATTCAGGCCTAATTTCACTATCGGAGACAAGGGCCAGTTTGCTTGGAAACCAACTCCCTCTTAATAAGACCATTACACGAAGGGTGTGCTTAACATGTGGCTGGGAAACAAAAACTTGACTGAACACTGGAAGATAAATCAAATGCTTTAATGAAGTTTGACTTTCATGATTAGGGAATTTAGGCCCAAGTTGCTCTGAAGTTATGCAAAGTTTATAATTCCAAGAAAAACTTTCACAGCTAAAATAATACATTTCAAAGCTGATTGCTGTTGGAGTTTCACTCTCCTGTGTTTCATGAATTTTAACAGGACACGTGTTGAAAGGGAGGAAGGAATGAAATTTAGAGTCTGCAAAGCATGATTGGAATGCATTATTTCTGATGAATATACACAGAACATTATTACCCAGTTGTGCAAGAAAGTTGTTTCTTTAATATAATAAATCCAATGCGGGCTGCTGTTAGTCATTGTGTCACTGTTGGTACTTTACCTTCTTTTGAAGCAGATGGTCTAAACATTTTCTCAATATGTTCAGATTTGTTTCTACTTTTTCTGCCAGTCAGTTGAAACAGCTTAACAAATGAAAACAGCTACCTGCCCTTTAAAAAGACCAAAAAAAAAGTGAAAATGTAAATAGACACACAGTCATGATATATCAGATACATGCCAGGAACTGATGCATTTAGACAGGCCATGCATGAGTTTAATGCCAAAGCTCATTTGTGTTGTCTTTTGTCTTTTACCTTCTTGCTACTCACTTGTCAATCAGAGTGAAAGTATACTTTCTTATATGTATCCATTAATGTCATGTGAGTATCTGTAGGTGGCAATGTTTCTTTGGTCATTTAATTAGTGATGACCGTCACTGCATGCTCTAATGTTTGTTCCAAATATACAGAAAACATAAAATACACCCAAATTAACCAGTAAATTTCAACAAGATGGTGTGAGAGAGATGTCATTAATTTGGTATGGATTTAATCACTGTTAACAATCAAACTGTCACTTTTGACACAGACATTACTCAACTTTCCTGAATTCGCACCAAAATCCTTATGGACGTGTAAACTTCAGTACATGTCTCTGTAGACGCACTGCAGAATGTGTCCTGGCCTGTCACGGGGGCAGATGGACGATGTTGTTCTGGGTGGGATGAAAGAGGCGTGAAGGAGTTTCAGTCAGCCAACTGCTCAGGGTCATGCAAGGGTTGTGCTCTCCGCTTGAAAGAGAGAGGCAGGGTGACTTAAGACATCAACAACAGAATCTTAACAACCCTCCATCAAACACACACGTCCACATGTGCACTAACACAAACATTAGTAACAAAACAAACACACTGATTGACAGTACAAGTAGAGTGTCACTGGGAAAATGTCCTTGTTGTGTAGATTGACTTTTTTTTTTTTCTTTTTCTTGCTATTGGGTCTGTTTAGTACAGCAGATATCACTTGTCAGTGAAACTATCGACAGGTCTGTGTTATCATTTCCCGTCATTCCTGAAACACTCAGATGAAAGGCAAAATATATTGAAGAAAACACAGAAAATGCCATTTCTTTTAACTAAAACGTATATAAATCATGCAACCTGGATGACTGATAATCTTTCCTATATTAATGAAATGATATAGTGACAAAAACTTAAAATGTCAATGAAATAATGGATATTATTCGTCATATGCTATGGCCGATAGTATATAACTGAACAAGAAACTTCAATTTCTTTGTTCTTTTTTAAAATCAATTAAACATTTTTTGGTCTTATTATCCTTTATACATCTAATTTGACTAAATAGAAAACTAGAAAATGCCCTCAGCAGTGTGCATACCTCCTCCAAGGGGGTATTTTGCATGTTTCTTATATTCAGTTTACTTTAGTGTTCTACTGTAGTGCACAGACTATTAGTCCTAGATTGGTAGTTCAACATGAAACACCTGATTTACAGTTAATATTACTTAAATGTATTGATTTCATGGTTATTAAAATAGTGTTTTTTATCTGGTGTTGTCTTACTGTTTTATACATTTTATACATGTAGGTGAATCTTTGACAATTATGCCAAAAAACACAATTATAAAATGAATCATTATTAGAGTAGATTATTAGAGGTGTGCACTAATCTGATGTACCCATGTTTAGGTTTTCTTTGATTTGACTTTATGTAAGTGTTCTATTTGCAACCACATAGCACTTACTAAACAGTAGGCTAGTTAAAAGGACTCAATACACTTTTGTGGCACAGGTCTGCACCTATGTAATTATTAATAACATGTACATACCATGATTACTTACACCAGTATAACTGAAACACCTAACTTTTAGCACCCTGCAAGTTAGTGAAGTTATATATATATATATATATATAACTTCACTAACTAATATATATATATATATATATATGTAGTTGCTCTTAGCAAATTGCCTCAATACTTGATAGATAAAAAACTTAATTTGTCACAGTCACCCACAGTCACACTTGTTTGACTTATATTTGGGGGCATGATGTAAATGTTAAACATGTTCCTCTTCAAATTCTTTGTTCAAGCTGAATTGCCTGTCAATAAAATGCTTACCTACAGTCATGTGAAAAATAAAAATAAAACAAATAAAGTATAGGAATTAAGAAGGTAAGTAGCAGCTAGTTGCTGCTAATCAAATGCACTTGATTAGCAAATGTGACCACCTCTATGAAAGCATTAATTTTGGTGGTTTGCTGGTCTGGAGCATTCAGGTGTGTTTTAACACAGTGCCACAGTTCCCAGGAGTGGATGTCCCAGCAAATTCCCCCCTAGATCAGACTGTGCAATGCTCAGAGAAATAGCAAAAGATCCAAGTTCTACATGTCATACTGTACAGGCCTCAGTTAGCATGTTAAATGTTAAAGTTCATGACAATATAAACAGAAAAAGACAAGTATAGCTGGTTTGGAAAGGTTGCCAGAAGAGAGCCACTTTTCTCTGAAAAAGAAAACATGGCAACACAGATTAGGTTTGGAAAGATGCATCTGAACAAAGCACAAGACTTCTGGAACAAGACAAGATCATAGTCATTTGGTCATAATGCACAGCACCACATCTGGTGAAAACCAAACAGCATATCTATTAAACAAATTAATCTATTACATTTCTTGACAGCAAAGACCTCATACTAAGTGTTAAGCACAGGGGCAGAGAGGTGATGATTTGGACTTGTTTTACAGACACAGGACTTGGGCATTTTGCATACTGAGTCGTCCATGAACTCCTCTGTATACCAAAGTATTCTAGAGTCAGATTTGAGGCGTTGATCTGTGTAGCATCTTGTTTTTTCTTTGGGCTTTCTCTCACCATCAGCTACATGAGGCATTACAATTTTTTCTTTGTACATGACAAGTTACATTTTCAGCCATGTGTTGTCACTTTAAAAGCTTCAGTGAGCATAGGAGAGAAAAAAATGGTTAGCTCATCTACCATGCCTGTAGAAAGTGAATAAGCACACACACACACTGCCTCACTGTTCATATGAAATACAGCTCTTAAAACACTGGTAACCTACTCTTAAAGTATTGGTAATAATCAAATGTAAAATAGTGCTATTAGAAAGCCAAAGTATTCCAGTACCTCTCTACTGTCAGTATACTATGCACTGCTGATATCTCCTTATTTATTGTTGTGGTGAAAAGTTTTTGATACATACATACAGCTGAATTTCAGATATGCTCAGTATGTGAAATTTGGTGCTGGAATTGTAATGAGAGAAATCAAAATAATATTTTTGATAGAATTAACAGGAAAATGGCTTTGAGGTAGATCCTTTTGCAATTAGCTACAATAGAACAATAGGAATTGTCCTGTGGGTTTTCTTTTGCAAAATGAACTGTTTGTCCCAAAACTAGATCTATTATATTAGTGGGGTCACATTTTCCAGAGGTCTACATTGCACTTGGGGAGTGCAAAGGTATCATGAATCTGTTATTAGAATGGCCACAACGATTAGAATAATATCCATGTTGAAAAATCCTGTATTCTCTTTAAACAAAACCACTGCTCCTCTGTTCTCTTGTCAGACAATAGTGGCATATAAAAAGGCCAAAAAAAGGCCAATGAACCTTTCCACTTTGTATCTATGTAAGAATAACATGAAAGTTTTCTTCCACTCTTTGTATGATGCATATTATAAGAGTCAGATATGATGAAGTACAGCATACTGCCTTTTAAATGGGAAATTCCATGTGACCATTGCTGAGTAACAGATAGTTTTCTCTCTTAAATCAGTAAGTTCTCAATGTTTTAACCTTTATTTAACCAGGAAGTAAAATGCTTGAAATTAAGACTCTTTTGCAAGAGTGTCCTGGGCGAAAGAAAAACCTAGCATGTTTTTCTATGGCGGGAGAAACTGGAGCTCCCAGAGAAAATCTGTGCAAGCATGGGGAGAGCCCTACACTTCACTACCCTACCCGGGTTTGAGCCGGGACTCTCTCGCTGTGAGGCAACAGTTTTAACCACTGATGCTTAACTTGTGCTACCACAGTTGTGTGTTTTTGCTGAGGCATTTGCCTATGGAGAGGGCTTTTAACCCACTTCATATGTGCTCCCATTCAGTCCTCCAAGATCTCAACTGCATGTTGCTTGACGTGGATGACACTGTGCATCGATTGAATGCTGATTAGGTTTTTTTTTTTTTTTTGTGAGCTAGAACAGGGAAGGGAGGAACAATGGAGTTCACCAGGAAAAAACGAAAAAAGCCCAGAAAAGATCAAAAAGTACAACATGAAAAGTACAGAGAGTGGCTGCAGTGGACACTTTTTATTGTTTTTAACACTATTTCACTTCAGCTTTTTGTGTGTTATAACTTTGTTCTTCTCCGCTGCTGGCTGATGGACCAACAACACATCAAGGAAGAGTAGCCCACAAACCAATTGTACCACATATTTTTGACACTTTCCCCATCTGACAACAGATGCTCTCTGCAGGTAGACGGCCAGTCCAAAGCTGCCAACGGACTGCCAACACACTACCACTGCTGAACTATAATTTCCCCATGAGACTAAACCCCCATTATTACATGTATACATCAAAGTGAATGTTGAACTGAATGTTGAAGTATAAATGCTTATGTTTTACTGCCATTATGCCTGAAATTTTCTGTATCAGAGCAGACTGCATTTTTATTCCTCAAGACTACTCAGGTTCTCACAGTGCATAAACTTCTTCTAAACACAATGACAAAAGTTTAATAAATGTCATATGAATATATTTTCATGGAAACAATTTGAGTATCTTGTTAGTGAAAATTTTACTGTCTCATTTCATATCAGCCTATGCTAATTAACAATAATAATTAATCAATACATTTCATCCAGAATTGCATTATATATGAATGTCACTTCAAGAAAACAGGGTTGGTAGTTTTCCATAGTTCACTTTACATTTTCAGCACCACCTGCAACACATTCACTCACCTGGCGGATGCCTGGTGTGACCACAACCTTCTCTTGTTGGCTATTTTACTACAAAGCTACTCAAAACTACAACTCATAACCTTTCAGACTGACATTTTATCTGCCTTCTGAAACCTGCACTCCTGCAGTTCATATGGGGAACAGTTCGTACAGGGCTGCAAGGAGAAAGTCTCACTGCTGTGTTGCTACACCCTCTCACCCTGACACAGAGAGGGAGGTATCAATCTTTCACTAATTCCTTCAAGTGTGAAAGGGTCCTTGTGGTGTCAGCCAAAGGGGGAAGATGGTCCTAGCCAGAGGTATTGAATGAGGGGAGGGCAAAGAGGAGGGTGGGAGGAGAAGGGCCTCCTCACCACAGAGACCCTTCTTTTTGGGTCCCCCACCTCAACCCTGCGGCTGACACCCTTGGACGGCTGACCAGATGGCGGCAGCATTAACCCAACAAAGGCGATCTAATTAGAGGTACAATAGAGAGAAAGAAGGGGGGGTGGCAGTGTCCTGATGGACGGCACGCCACATGAACAGCCAGGCAACCCGCCTGAGACCAAAGCAAGTCAATACCATACCTACAACCCCCATCCCTACACACACACACTCACCATTAACACACACTTGCTTATGCCCCCCTGGCAGTAATATAGGAGCCTATGACTTTATTACCCCTCATTAACACAAATTAGACCACTTGAGCCTCCCTGAATGGCGATGACAAATTGAATTAAGCGTTTGGAAACAAGTCAATCCCCACCCCTGGCCAGGCTGCGACCATATTGCATTAACATTCATTGAAGGGTGTGTGTGTGCATATGTGTGAGTGAGGCTATAAAAAAAAACTGCTATTATTTAGAGGTAGGTGGAGTTTTTAGAGGCTGTGAATGGTTAAATTCCTTTGGAAATGATATGGATCCTCTTGGCTGTGGTTTGTTAAGTCAGGCAAGTTAAGGGGAGAATAAAAAAGAAGGAAACAGATGGTTTGAATAGAGAATTCAGGCAGTAAGAACTAGACACATTTTATTTGGGAATTACAGCTATTTATGGAGATGAGAGGGCCAGAAAACACTCTAAAACTTGTTGTTTTCTTTTTTTTTTTTCTTTTTTTTGTTACCTGTGATTGCAAAATAGAAAAATAGGTAAAATTAAACTACTAAATAATTATGTCGATATGTAGAAATGTGCAAATCGTATTTAGCAAGGACATAAATGTGAATAATAAATTCACATAAGTGGCTGATAGTTCTTATTTTATTGACTATTTAAACCAAATACATGTATGATTTACAACTTCTTTATATTTAGACAGTACAGTATTTGTAACCCATTATTTCTTAAATATATCATTTAAAGTTAAATGTTAATAAAAGAGAAATAAATAAAGAGAAAAAAACAGGCCACATATTACTTTTATCATTACATTTTCTAAAAATTCAGACAGTAATTGTGCAATCATCTTGGTAATCACCAACCAGTCATCATCAAATAGAAAATACCTAACAAACCCATCCTTTGGACACAGCTGTTAGCTAATAAGCTTGTTTCAATTTGTACATAATTTAAGAAAGTTAACCCATTTATTTTGGTTTCTCTAATTTCAGTTCTGTCTGTGGAAGTACTTTTTCCAGAGTTCAAAATTAATATAAATTTTACCTTTATAGTGTGGGTGAAATGGAAACGATGAGATGAAAACAATAACGGTAAGTATTTTATAAGTTACATTGTTTGCTATAATTTTTTATGGAATTGTGTAATGTGTTATTGTTATATGAGCCTTCCAAATATCCATTATTAGGGTGTGATAATTAGACAGATGACTGTGAGTGTTTGTGTGTCCATACGTGTGGGAATGAGCATTTCTTCACTGCTTCTGATGTTTTATTACAATTACCGAATCATGTTCATTTCTGCAATCATTAACTTTTCCCTGCAAGCCTGTCTCCCCAAATATCTTGCTGACACCTTGTGGCAGAAACCAAGATTACAGTTTTCTGTGACAGCAACATCAAACTGAGAAGACTAAATGACTTCAAAACACAGAGTGTAGTTATGCTAAATGAATAATAAAACCAAAGGTAATTCAAGCACATTTGCAAAATATATATTTTTTCACTTATCACTATCTATCATGTCATTTAATCTGTTTTAGTTATTTTATTTGGTATTTAATAACAACAATGACAGGTATTTTCAATATACTGTATCTCTTGATACTCAACAAAGGGTATGTCTGTAGATGGCTCCTGCTTTGTAATTTGAAATGTTTTCCAAAGTAAGCAGTATACACTGACTTTCTCTCTCACACACACACTATGTTGTCCAACTTTGCCTGATGCTCTCAAATGTCAGAATCTGGCTGGAGAACAAAATGATTTCAATCCTGGTGTGTATTACAGACAGCTTCTATATTTAAAACAATCACTGATATAGGTTTTAATTAACTGCTTGTTGAAGCACTGTTAGCCATTACTCAGTTCAAACATGTTTTCAGCTAAAGAGAATATGCTCATGATTTCCCACCAGCATCCAGTTTAACATATTCAAACCTTGGTAGATGTTCAGTAGCTTGCTTTGTGTGTTGTCTCTAAAAATGTCACTCTTTGCCTCTTATCTATAAATATTTTTCGAGTTAATTCCATTAACCTTCTATATTATTACACCACCATAAATTCAGAACTAGATACCAAACTACAGACCAAGACTTCTGTATCTAATCCCATGTGGGTTTCACATAAGATGCTAAATAAGATGATTTCCATGATCCATGGCTTCATTACTGCTAATTTCACTCCTGCTGAACTTAAAGAATATATAAGAACTTCCAAAAATGCTCAGTGGTGACATACATCTGGAATAATTGAAAATTTTTCAGGAGGATAACGTTTTATCAGGTGGCTGGAGTTTGACAGAAGCTGTATATGAAAAAAATCATTGCAACAAATGAACATAAAAACACATAGCTGAAATACAAATCAGTATTATAATACAATAATATATCTCTATTTTTCAAGACAATGGGTTTAATTTCATTTCAATATGATCCAACACTAGATGGAGCTAGAGGTTTAAAATACAGTTTGACTCGACCTGAAAGGCCAGTAACCAATAAATGAACACACCTGGATACACACAACTAATCATTCTCTAATGAAGTAATCACACTCATATGCTGTTTTTATGCTACGACTGTCTGTTTCGTAAGAAACAGCTGTTTTTTTCCAAGACTCATCAGAAATATATTGTATATTGCATTGTGCTGACCAGTTTTATTACATGCACCAAACAACCTGCTCAAACTCAGGAAAAACAAAACCATGTAAAGCAAAGTCTTTTTTTTAATTGACTTGCAGAAACATTTTGACTGTACAAATCAAAGCGGTTTATAAATGTGGTGAAAGGCAGCATTGCTGTGAAAACACCACCTCATCATAATATTTGATTAACTGAATATTTAGTGTGTTCACATTAGAATTTAGGATTGTGTTGTGTATAGAAAGGCCATTAAGGTCTCTTGAGCAAAATATTAGATGAAGTCGTGCACATGAACATCTAAATATATAGAAGAGATGGAAAATCTTTGGCCATGATCTGCAGGTGAATACTGCATATTTCTTCATATTTATTATGATGAAAATACCTAAATTTAAATAACTAAATTGTATTGTTACAGATGGCACATTGTGAATGGCTATTATTATAACCAAAACTCCCCTGTGTGATTAAAATAAATGAACTTAGAATAACAATGTTGCTATGGTTTGTTTTTGTTTTCTGTATACTGAAGCTGGGTGCAGAATGCAGCTGTTAGTAGGGCTATGGTCTGACATTTGTTTCCCTCTGGGAAAATACTTCTACTGGAATTAACTGAGCTAATATATTCTCTGCATATATATATAATAACAGAACTGTACTTCATTTCTCAAAAACAAAATAATTTTGGACACATTACACATCAAAAGGCTTGGTAAGCAGGGGGGAGATATGTATCAGCCAAAATCCTAATGAAACTAGATGCATTTCAACTTATATCTTAAAGTTAGAAATTCAGGTTGTTTGTTTTTGGTTGGTTGTTTGGTTTTAACATAAATAATGACAGTGACATTTTTGTAGTTTTGTGCCTCTGCCAACCAGTCAAGTTGCAGTTTGTATCCATGGATATGCCAGTAGTAGTAAACAAGTTTGATCCATAAGGTTTTGGACACAGACACATTTTGTGTAAAATGCCTCTGTACACCACCACAGTGGATTTAAAATCAAACAATCAAGATGTGATTGAAGTGAAAACTTTCAGCTTTAATACAAGGGGTTTGACAAAAAGTTTGCATTGACTGTTTAGGAATTACAGCCACTTTTTATGCATAAATATAAGGATTGTTTTTAAATACTTGGATTAAAATTTTTTGTATTCAGTGACTGCATGAAGTCTAGAACCCATGGGCATCACCAAATGCTGCACTTCCTCCCTTAAGATACCGTGTCACACTTTTCCTGCAGAAACCTTCAGTTTATGCTTGTTTGTGAGCATTTCTGTCTTTAGTTTCGGATTTTAAGGAAATAATTCTGTCATCATCCACTTTAGTTGTCTTCTGTGGTCTTTCAGGCCCTTTGGTGTCACTGAGCTGGCCAGTGCAAGCTTTCTTTTTAAGAATGTACCAGATTGTTGATTTGGCCACTCTTGAAGTTTTTGCTATCTCTCTGATAGGTTTATTTTAGGATTTCAGCCTGATGATGGTCTCCCTCACCTGTATCAATATCTCTTAAGCCTCATATTGAGAGTTCCAGTGAACAGCTACAAAATGTAAGTTCAAGACTTGGAATCAACTGTAGGTCTTTTAGCTGCTTAATTTGCCATATATATTAATTTATGTTTCTATTAATTTGTCATTCATGTATGTATGTATGTATGTATGTATGTATGTATGTATGTATATGTGTGTGTATGTATATGTATATGTATACATATGGCTCTAATTCCTAAACATTTAATGAGTCTGCACTCTAATCACATCTTTATTGTTTGATTTAAAATCCACTATGGTGGTGTGCTAAGGCAAAATTACAAAACAAAATGTGACTTTCTCTAAAAAAACCATGGACCTAGTATAGTTTCACCACCTTTATTTTACCAGTTTAGTACATGTATGTAATATGGATAGATATAAATAAGGTTACATTGTACCTTCTGTTCCTGAGTAAGGGTGTTAAATAATGACCAGAAAAGTATTTTTTTTCAAAACGTTATGAAGTCATAGTGAAGCTGCCCTTTGACCTTTGGGTTATCAGATATAATTACTTCATTATTTTATTTACTTAGACAATCGTGTGAAAATAAGTCATAAATAGCAGAGGAGTTCTTATGTTTTTGCCAAGAACATGTTTGGTTAGGTTACAGTGATTTTGACATTTAATGTTTTATTACTAAAATATAATTGGTTCATCCTTAAATCCAAGGAAGGTTTGTGCCAAATTTGAACAAACGCTATCAAGGATTACCAATGTGAATAGTTATGTGATTGAGTCACACTATAAACATGTTATTATATGTTACTATACATATACAGCCAATTTGTCTGCCTTGTGTTACCATATACGATAGTCTCAGATGTCGCTATTGTTTACATTGTAATTATGTGTCATATACATGGTCAATAGGTCAAGATATGTACAGTAAGTTCATGCAACACAGTGCATGTTCATGAGTGAGTTGATGTGTAGATGATCACAGTGCTCTCTAACTTAAAAACCTTTGGTTTCACCAGATGAGGTACTTTTGCTCTGTACTATATTCTTAGAGTGTTTTTATAGTACTATTTCCAGCAGTGATCATCAGCTCTTAAGCAGAGGACATAAAGTCTTGTAATTTTTTCAGTGGCTTATAAGAAACATTGTTTATATTGCACCAAACCTGTAATTTAGCCATGACATCTACGTTCGGTTCTTTCAAAATAACTTCCAGGTTTGTCTTTGATCCTGAAACATTCATAACTGTTCCCTAAACTCAGCTGCTTCAAAGGAGTACATCAAGCCACATGTGTCTGTCTTTAAAAACTTTATCTAAAGAGGCTGTAGCACACAATGTTTGTTTTCAGGGAGCTCAAGAGGTTTGAGCTTCACAAATGCACCACACCTTCCAGCCTTCAGGTTGTGTTGTTTCTTCAACATCCAGCTCTCTGGCTGAATTGCAGAGGTCTTGTTTGCCTTTATATTTGCCTGGTATCCACCTGGAAGTGGTACAAAAGCGCAGTTGTGCAGGAAGCTTCTGCAATTTCCTCCCTCTTGCGTCACAAACGCATTACTGTGCCTCTCACCCAAACCACAACCACATGGGACGCAGTGCAGCACTGGAATTTTCCCACTGACAAAAACACATTAACTGTGTAGGGCTATGGGCTGACTGGGCCAAGCTGTTGCTGTGATCACCTCAATGAATGAGCCTCTTTTTAGCAGCACCTGTCATGATTTAGCGAACTTTTGAAATTACCCTCACTTTATTACCTATGTTTAATTTTAATTATCTCCTCCATTATATCCAGAGATATTCATGTTCTTGATATTTTTGTTGTACTGGTTACCATCTATTTGGAAATTTGGAGACAGACACAGATAAAGATGACACATTACACTGATTTTAGATAACTCATTCAACCTGCTGCAAAATCCATGATTTGGACTTTTTAAAATTGTAGATAAGTTCCAAAAATACATCAGCCATCAACAAACAAAGAGTTTCTTTTAATTCTGTAAATGTACCTATTGCCCCATGGCTTTCTCGGTGACTCACCAAAGGGTCATCTTTGGTTTCAGGTATCATGGTAGTTCGACAGTGCATACTGTATCATTCTACTTCCCAGCATTAGAAAGCTGCAGCTGCAGAGAAATACAACACCCATTACTGCAGGATACAGATAGAGTTTACATTTTGGTCAAACCTCAAGTCAGTTCAATTCAATTCAGTTCAGTTCAGTTCAGGTTTATTCATATAGTGCCAAATCACAACAGTGGCCTCAAGGTGCATTATACTGCAAGGAAAAGACCCTACAGTATTTGGGAGAAAACCCCAACAATCAAATGATCCCCTATGAGCAGGCACTTTGTGTTGGTGCGAAGTGGAAAGAGGTGGAAGTGGAAAGAGAAAAGAAAGGGGAGAACATAGGGAGACAGGACAAAACATAACCTATGGGAGAGAGAAGACAAAATTTAATGAGATGTTGCAGTGGTATATAAACACATGGGGTATGAAAAAGGTGAGTGGAAAAGAAGTGCTGGTTCCACAGGAGAGGGACCTGATAGCTGAAGGCTCTGCCTCCCATTCTACTTTTAGAAATTCTAGGAACCAAAAGTAAGCCTACAGTCTGAAACAAAGCGCTCTATCAGGGCAATATGGTACTATGATGTTTTTAAAATATGATGAGACCTGATTATTTAAGACTTTGTATGTGAGGAGAAGGATTTTAAATTCAATTCTAGATTTAACAGGGAACCAATGAAGAGAAGCCAATATAAGGGAAATATGATCTCTCTTTTTTATCCCTGTTAAAATTCTCACTGCAGCATTTTGGATTAACTGAAGGCTTTTCTGGGAACTTTTTTTCAGGCAGCTGTTGTTTGGTTCCACTTACAGAGAAATTAATCTTGAAATGAATCTTGCAAGTTTCCCTAAAACCTATAGTATCATTTTCATCACTTTCAACCAGAAACAATATCAAATGAGTGGAAAAAAGACCACCCTCTGGCAGTTTTAATTCACTACATTATTAAATAAAAGAAGATAGAAAACAGATCAATTTACCACTTGGACGGTGATCAATGCAGCAACAAAATCGCATAAAAACAACCCTGGGCCATTTTTAATGATCATTTTGTCGACACGAATTAAATAGATATGAATGAAGACAAATTGCATTGCATAAAAGAACCTGTATTCTTTCTCAAACTTCACTTTGATCACTTGTCTAGCCAAAGTGTGTCGTATCTACAAATAGATTATCTTATAGTTGTATCAGTGGGATTTTTCTATGTAACAATCTACAGTTTATTTA
>VUQS01039232.1:0-16103 GCA_015108495.1 Heterochromis multidens | reverse complement strand
TGATTTAAGTTGGTTTAGGAATCACTAAATCAGTAATCTGAGTCTTAAACACAAACCTTTGTGTTTAGAAAAGGGTAAACCAATTACAGAACACAACCACATAGCTCCAAATATTTCATATGTTTTTATTTCTCTAGTGTATTTATATGTTGTTATTCTGCACAGCAGCATACAGGAAATCGTGGTAAAATATAAATAACAAAGTTCAACAGTGTTTCTTTTTCTCTTATTCATTTAATCAAAAAAACCTCTGTTAAAAGTGGCAAATTTTGTCAGCTTTTTTTCAATATCCACTCTCTTGCACACTCTCAAGAATGCAACACTGAACAACTAAACTTTAAAAAGTATGGGTATATCACTATTTACAGACAGTCTCACCTTTAGGTGAGCAATGCTTATAGCTTCTTGGAAACTTACTTCCATTATGTTAAATGCAACAAAATGAAAATACAATTATGTTATACAAAGATCAAAAATACCTATCAAAACCCTTATTATAAATGGCAGCACTATATCAATAAACTGCTGTTGACATTTTACGTGTAAGTACAAAATCCTGTTGAGGTAGCGCCCTCTGAAGTCACTTGTAATGTTAAAATACTGAATAAACATCACTTTATACACAATACAGCAAATCTTTCTTTTTTTGTTTCTTCAATTCAATTGTATTCCTTTGGTAAACAAAACTGTCAGAAATGTGCAGTCCTGCAAGTGACACTTTCAATCATACATTCACAACATTTTTGCATCTTTTTGGGATTCTTCAGACAAGAAATAATGGGATAACATGTTGTTGTTTCCTAACATTCATTTGCTATTTTCTTCACCCCCACACAGAATGAAAGGTAAATTGGACTCACTCTGCTTCATAATGCAAAGCAGACGTGCCCATGAGACTCTCTGGTGAATACATTGTGAGGGCAAGCCAAAACAAAAACACTATGACGAAAGAGAGACCTGACAGAGAAAAGAAATCCAGTGTGTCACCCTTATTTGGGAATGTAAACATAAAGTGTTGAATAATATCTCTCATTAAATGTAAAATCAGGTAACTGTCTCATCACATAAGATTGGAACAGAGGTTTGGCTTGGCAAAAACTGATTATAATGTTCCCCAGAGAATATGAGCCCTAAACAGAGGCCACATTGTCTTTTTTTTTTCTTCCTGCCTTGCAGATTGAATGTCAACTTTTACAGCAAGTTGGAAAATATGTTGTGGAGTTTTTAGGCAGGCAGATGGGATCAAAGAGTTCCTCCTCCAGTCAGACTCACATAAGTATTCAGTAATGACACATTCTTGAGCTTCTTTAATGGCAAACATAACTTTGGTTTCTAAGACGTGAAAGAAAATCAAGGCAAGCTTAGCTCACCATACAAAAATACTTGGTAGAAAAAGGCTATGACATTCATCCCCTTTGCCAATGTCAGTGTGTTCCCTACATGACCAAAATACTTTTTATTTTTATTTTTTTAATTTATTCACACTTTGTGATTATTGATACATATGTGTATGTATACCCACACTCAAATGACTACAGACTATAAAGAAAAACAAATCCAATGTATAAAGCATAAAATTATTCTATGTGGATAAAGTAACTATAAAAAATATAAGAGATCTTAGAGAAACAAAAAAGAAAGATAAAAGCAATATGTTTATGAAACTGGGATAAAGGCTAGAGCCGAAATCAAAACAGTCATCTGGAAATTGTTCAGTGCAATTTATTTTACTTTATAGTCTTGTTTGTTTAAAATATTTTCATCCTCTTACCACCCACAGCCCTCCCACCCTTTAATGGTCGCTGGGATGGCTGGTCTTTTGACAGTGGACAATATTTTATCGTATGAGCATTGTCCCCGTTGGCACTGCAAAGGGGGCATGTATAAGCCCTCAGAATCGGGCACACAACCCTGCCGTCCGGAGTCTTCAGGACGTGGGAGCCGTACACCTCCTCGGGCGCTCCGTTATTTCGGCAGAAGACGCAGATTTTCGGCTCCTGTTTGCTTCTAGAAGCGGGTTTGCGCATCTTCTTCTCCATGCCGAACAGATCGAACCCAGTGAAGCTCCCACCAAAACCCACCTCCCGCTCCGGCAGCTGGACGCCGAGCTGGTTTTGGAAGGGGCTCAGTATCGAGAAGCGCTCTTTCAAGTCCAGGATGGAAGCTGGCGGGGGGCTCCCGGACGGGCAGCAACAATCCAGGTGCCCGCTTTCTCCAACGGCGCCCGCGATTATGCACGGACACGCCGGGGAATCGTCCAAGCCCAGAGTCGCTTTCAGGGACTCAGTGATGGAGTTGGGATTTTGGGGCATGCTGAGCTTATTATTCTTCGTAACCAACGTAGTCAGCCCAAGATAGTCGTTCCAGAAATTAAAAGTATAGTCATATGGGCTGCGCGCATTCAGATAGTTGTGATTGAGAAAATCCATGGCCACTTCTGCTCGTTTGCTTGCCGTAAAAAGGCGAAACAGCCAGCGTAATCCGTAAAGTCTTTGTAGCCAGAGTTCGCTTCCAGGTATGGTTCATGTACAGCGATGTGGTCTCCAGTGTTCCTGTTATGTTTGAGGGTCCTGCAAACAGGCTTTCTGGTTATAAGTACCAAGAGGGCGGGGCGCTCTTCCTTCAAAACCAAGTTCCTGATCAGGTCGAAAGCGAGCTCGCTTTCTTCCAAGCTACATTTAGACAGATTTGTTTTCTTGCAGGCAGGCGCATTCCCTACATCAATCATCATTCTGGCATTAAGACATTCGGTAACTTTCATTAAAAATAGGTTGTTAATACTTAATGATTTGAACAACTGCGCAGAGAAAAATGTTCGCTCACAAAGCCTTACTGTAGTTAATTACATTATTTCAGCGCCAGTACCAATCAATTACAACTCGGCTTTTCGTCCCCCTTCGTACTAAAACATTACAATTCCGCGTGTTTCGTTAATCAATATCGTTAATCACTGTTTGTGAATACCATCAACGTCAACCAGGGCATTCACACAACTTAACCCGTTGTGAGCCAAGAGCATGGGCCCTTTGTTCCTTGCAAAAGCCATCCTCCTACAGACCCTGGGAGAAATAGCCTCTGCTGATGCGTGCTATTATGTTAAAACTGAATCAATATGAGGCAAATCTATCAACCTACCCCATGTTTGTTGTCACTTTTCACAGTTCCTGGACAAACTCACATGCAGTGGTTGATTTAAAATCATGTGATGAGTGGTTCATAATAATCCTATGCTTTTTTTGCCCACACTAAAATATTTTTACTTCCTTATAACACTTTCTAACTGATAACATGGTATGACAGAGAGATTGCATTGTCCCAACAGTTTGGTGTGTAAATAGAAAGTAGGTTCTGCAGAAAATGCACAACCTATTCAACATCAAAGCCTGTTTGCTTGCAAGATTATTCATTTTAAAAATTATTCAGTAAAGTAAAATGAATCTTTTGTTGCTGCATGAAAACACCACATCATTTCACAGTCATGCTGTAAAGACAACATGCAGATCAGTTTATCAACAGGGGGCAGCATCATGCAATTGCAGGTCAGTTCATATGAACCAAAAGACCTTTTGCACCCTACTTTTCTCCCCTGAATGAATGACAGCACCAAACAAATAGAGTAATGATGGCCACTGGCTGGAAGATGAAAGTCACCAATTATGTTTCACTAAATCCAGATGCCATTAATGTAGTCTGAATCCACCGAGGCAGCTATGGTTATTTTGTGAGCAACTAAACAATTGCACAAAACTAAACTGCATCAATTTCCAGTGTTTTTTGATTTTTTTTAACCAAATAAAACACATTATTTAGAGGATGGCATATGAATGATCTGTGCAACAAATGTCCAATATATGGCAACTGTTATTATAAAATTTTTGGATCATTTTGTATCAGTTTTCCCAACTTATTATTATTTTTTATTTAAATCTAGTTTAATTATCCATGTATACAAGATTTCATCTTGGTGTAATTCATCTTGGAAATTACAATGAACTGTGGGGAAGGAGGCAATTTTCTGTGTGGTACATAAAGCACAGACACAAATATTATAACACCAGTATCACTTTCCAGGAGAGCTCTACTACATAGGGGTAAAGACAGAAGTATATGAAATACCAAACCAATGGGTAACCATGACATAACTCACTGATGTATGAACTCCCACTTTGAAGTTTTGAAATTAATATTTTAGTCTTTACCATCATGAATTTTTGAAGTCTGAAGTGACCATATTTAGACAAGAGGGTGGTGTGCTAAGTTGTCTGTATGCAATACTGCATTGGTGCATCACCCATAAAGAGATACCTGCTATAGCAGTTGCAACATCTATTGTAACATGCCAAAAAAGAAAAAATAGAATTTCTCTCACCATAACTGGAGCATAGACTTTTTTGACAGGCTGTTAGTACAATTAACCAAACAGCAATCCATATTATTTGTTAGATTTTTGAAAATGCTTCAAAAGGCACCAACACTGCAAACAAAGTGAAAGGTTTGTTTTGGTGACTTGAATTACAAAGGGTGAGGCGTAACAGACATCTCTCAGTCTAGTCTGGACATACCTGTCATTCAAATGATCCTCCTAATGATTCAAATTTTAAGCCCTAATGATAAAGACCAAAAACCAAATTTTGGCTGTAAAAATGTTTAATGTCTTCTGTAAAGTTGGGAATACAGAACATGAGAGTGGGGATTGATTCATTTTTGGAGGCAACTTCAAGGGGCCATTTGAGAAACATTCGGGTCAGTGTGCATTGGCTTAATTTTTCAGCCCTGAAGGTTGCTGCTTGGATAAAGGATCATTATCTCTGTAACCGTTTAAAGATAAATCGGGTTTTTCTTTTTTAAGCATTGCTGGTTCCATGTTTTCATGTTTATTGAAGTTGTTTTGAGTTTTGTCTTGAAGTATGCAATCAGTTTATCTGAAATATCACCCAAAAAAAAAAAAATCCCATTTATTGAAGCGCTATAGACCTCTAACAATGGTACAAGTGTGTTTTTCAACACACAAACACACTTTAAAAAGCATGATAGAGCACCAGCAGTTTCTTATCATATGTGTGTATCTGGAAAGCTCATCATATGTGTAAGCTGGTAGTTGTAGTTTTTCTTGCACTTTTTGTTATGAGAGACCTGCAGTAATTCTGCCAAATTGCAGCACATAATGTTTTCTTTCCATCAGTAACAGAAATAATCTTGATTCTTAATCTTGAGGTAAAATCCAGAGTAAATATGTGGCAGCTGTCCTAAACAGTCCACTCACTGCGGGTCTCTGATCCTGTGTGAAGTGGGCAGCTCAGGAATGTGGAAGCAGCCCTCTTGAAACAACGATAACACAAGTGACTGGTGTTCTAATTAAAACTTCCAGGGGGAGGCTGCAGGAACTCACTGACTTGGAAGGTTCACATCTATTTTTAAGGGATATAACAAGAATGCACTACCTAAGGAGACAAGCGTGTTATGAGGAGAGAAGAGGCACAGTTCAATGAGCTGCAGTATTTTAGAGGCCATTTTTCTCTGTTCTATGTGTTCAGCAAGTTCAGTTGAAATAGTATTGACTGCTCATTGGATTTTCTGTCCTGAGCCCCCATTCAGCTGGAGCTAGATATGAATTTTATCATGAAGCATTAATAATGTATTTAATTGCCAATTCTTTTTTTGCAAGCCAGGGCAGACTGTGCAAGCAGATTCCTGTGTTGCTGCAGTGTAGCTGAAATATTCATGGGCACATTATTCCTTAATTTTGTTGTGACTAAGAGGGATTAATACTCATCCATTAAGTAAAGCTAATTCTGTGGGCGCCTCAAGGTTGCTTGAGTGTATTGGAGAAGGAAGTGAGATTAGCAGTGGAATGATGCATCACTTCAGCAGGGTGGCTATGGCTGTAAATTGATTTAGGAATCACACTGACTAAGTGATTGTTGTGTAAGAGTTTTTTTGCTTGACAGGGAGAAAACATGGATCATCAGGAAAAGCGGGGGCTGTCTGAGGAAGACACTTTGTTTTAATGATCAGATCATATTTCCTGCACAGGCTCATTAGCAATATGAGACTCATGTCAGTTTTTTTAGTTTCTCATTTATTTTTACTTTGTGTATGTGTGTGAATTCACATTGAATGTAATGTAATCCAGTGCAATTCAGCTCAAACAAGCATTTTGCTGAAGTTGGGAATATGATCATGTCTGATTCATAGGATCTTGAAGCACTTATCTTCCACTGATGATTAATGCATCATAATTATAATCATCAACATTATGTGCTATAATCCAGGCTTTTATTTTAGCAAACGGAACAAGATTTGTCACATTTGGAGCACAATTCATATTTGCCATGATGAATGAATGATTGATGACATTGTGGAATGCATAAAAAAAACTCCCTCCCTTTCTCCCCTGTTGCATCTGCTCATACAGCCAGTAATAATTTAAATGTGTCACTTGGGCATGTTTTGAATCAGATATGATGTCTAAAACATCGTAAGCTAAATCAGAGAACACATATTTCTGTGAAATATGGCTGTGTGGTTATGCTTTGTTCTCTGATGTTTATTTTTTGAAGAAAGTTTCTGCAGTGGCCTTGAAAAGTGAAGCATGAAGCAAGGAAAGCTTTCTGCATATTCCTACTCTACTGCTAGAGGCAGCTGCCATAGATAAATCATTACAATGCCTTGCTCAAAGATACTTAAGAAGCAGATATTCCCTCCAACTCTATTTAAAGTGATAATCCAGGCCTCTGCACAACCAAAAAGCCTCAGTAATACTCTTGTAAAAATGTTCCCCTAATCTTCATGTTTAGGGAGCAAGATATTGATCATTGAAACAATACATAATAGGTTTGCAGGAATTGCTGAAAAATCCAGTTTGCCATATTGATTGCTGTAATGAAGATAAATGCTGAATCACTCAGTATGAAAATGGCTTGTGCACTTGCAACCTGCATTTTTCATTTTTTATTTATTTTTTGTACCAAAAACACCCTGTTTGACTTAGACCCACAGATTACCATGTGTTTTCATTCATAGCCATTAGAGCTTTGTTTGTGATTATGCAAATGAGAAAACATGCAGGAAATTTAATCAGAGCGCAAATTTGATTTCATATGAAAGACTGCTGGAGGGTGGGGGCTCGATCGTATAATACTGAGCAACAAAATTATGCTCAATATTTGTTTTCACAGTGGGCCTCCACTCGGACACGCCACAGCTTTATAGGCTTAAGGTTTGTATTGGTTCAGAGGCTTGAAGTTAACAGCGCTGTGTAAGGTTTGATTATCCTTTGTTCTCCCCAGAGATGCTGAATGGAAACTGCAGTTAATGGGAAGCATTTCCATATCGGCAAAGCACAGCAGCTTGTGTTTTTGCATTTTTATTATTGTTGCGTCTCCTGAACCAAATATCTAAGTGCTCGGGTTTCTTTTGTTCCCCAGCTGAACACCAAGAAAATGGGCTTCTTATAATTGCACATAAACTCAGAGGATGCCATTGTGTTTTTGTGTGTGCCACTGTAGATAACTGGTGATTAAACTAAATGTTACTCCAGAAGCATGAAAGAATTGAAACTAATAAAGCATGTCAGTCAATAAGGGAGGTCGCTCTGTTTATAAAGCTCAGAGATGTAAAACAAACAAATGGTATTCAGCTTTTGAAAGAGGCTGACTTGATTTAGTAATTTTATGACCTTCACTTTCAAAGTAATAACATGGATGTTAATAAATGTCATTCAATACCATCTCTAAAAACTGCCAGTGTAGAACTCCTTGGCAGTTTTACATGAACATAGTGTGACCTTGTACTGATCCAGATGTATATAAGACACCTTTAGGTCTTTTGCAAGAACTGTAACAACAAATATATTTCTGAATGTGTACAAATACCTAAAAGCCAAATCTATGCAGGATTCCCCTGGCGATATGAAGCCAATTTTACAACTTTTTAGCAAATAAGCTGAGTGCCTTTCAGTGTGCAGGACAGTAACTCAAAATACAGATTTTTGAGGCACATGGTCTCAGGAGACAGTCCTTCCCAAGAAAACTACCCCATTGTGTTTTGTACAAGCTGTTATTGAGGTAGCCTGGCAAGCTTAAAAAAAAAGAAAAGAAAGAAGATGAAAAAAAAACCAAAACTGAGCTTTCTAGTTTGTGCGTAACACTGTAAAATGGTCTATTTCTACTCAAAATTTAATGTCTAAACCTAAACATAGTTTTGTGCAATGTTCAGTCTCTTGGTCAAAAGGTGTGTTTATGCCCCCTCTTTTAACTGGAAACACTTGCTCACACGTGTCTACACTTGCTTGCAGACACATACACAGACAGCTAAGGTATCCATGAAAAGCAACTGTTCTTATTATACTATTTCCTAGTCTACTTGGAGGACACATGTAAGTGTAGTGTAGCGTCTGCACTGACAAGCCTGTTGTTCACCCTTTGTCATCTGGACCCAAGTGAACCCTTGTATACTCACAGATGTACATAGTATAACCCTGGGAACACACCAGATGCATGTATTGTCTATGATGCAGTTTTCTTCAAATCATACTGGCAGTGCTTCAGGAATGGAGTGTTTAGCCCGCATGGGGTCTTTTATTTTAGAAATTGCTCCTCTGTCTGACTTCCTGCCCTCTTCATATACTCCATGCAACTTGATGTAGCTTCTTCTAAACATATACCCAGTGCTATATTAATCAACGGGGAGTGAAGAGCCACTTCTGGGATGCTTCATAAACGTACTGCGCTGCATCTGGTGGAATTGCAAGAATTGTCTTGAGTGAGAGTGATCAATGGTCACATTGGTGCTGAACATGACATATCTGTGCCCTCTGTTTTCCCAGGGTAACACTGCCACAAGAGCATAGGAACAAACAACATATATGATTGTTTAGTTAGAGGACTTACTGGGTCTAAAACGTCTTAGGGACTAGTTTGAAATACTAATAAAAATATTACATAATTACATTGCAAAAGTTGTTAGTTCCAGTGTTTTGGAAAATAATCCAACAGCTTTAATTGCTTTAATGTTTCTTAAACATCACTATGTAGTACATATGATTGTTTTCTTCTATATCCAAACCCCAAACAACTATGTATTACTGTTATCAGTAAATTGTGCACATCACTGCTTAACAACCTTGTCTGCACAATTGTAAGAAATTATAATACTTCTGCAGAAAGCTAATTCATTCATAAGTCAGAATATCCATCTCTACTGCTTCAACTGAACTGAACTGACTTGAATTATTTTTTACTAAAAACAGGTCTGTAAAAATACAGTAATAAATGGTTAATATAACACATTTAAAGTAGTGCAAGTGTTTAATGGCTCTCTGCATTAAACATCTTTAACAATATGCAAGCTGCAGCAATAGACTATAGGTCTATGTAAGATGATGGGTGTAAGGTGCTGAACCGTATCTGTACTTATTTAATAAAGACCACATGTAAAAAGACTTAAAAATGACAAAGTTTTACCTTAGATCTGAATTTACTAATGTGGGCAGTGTCTTATTGGTCTTTAACTTCTAGTCTAGCTTGGTTGAGTGTACAATCACTTCTCGATACAAGTAGTCTTCCCTCCAAAGCAGGTTATTCTGATTTCTTCCTTTGGAGAAACTTGACATAATCTGAGACTCTTTAAGAAGAAGCTGAAAAATCTATAGATCACTTGGATTTTAAATAAACTGCACTGTATTCATTCTAAGATCACTTTTTTCAAATGCCAAGTTTAAAAGCTGTTCACTATGTGAAAATTGAGGCTGTGATGTGATGACTCACCTATGGCTCTACACAGGAGTTGTACACAGTCCAGTATTTAGTGCCCTTTTTTCACCCCCCACCTTAATACTGACAACATATTCAGCAGTATAAACCTTCAGTGTATTCATCAGCTTTCTTCACTGCCATGATTCCACAGCTGAGGGAAGACTGTGGAATATAACTTGATGCAGTTTGATGGTGATACTAAAACATTTGCAGTGATTAGTCAGCCTCATACTTGTGGATTCTAAATAGGTTTAAAAGATTTTAAAAAGGAGCATTTAAGTTTGCACTGATAGAGAAGCAGATAGCCTCACTCCTCTACGCTTGATGTTGATTGTCATGGTTCTGGGTCTTTGACCCAGCATTTTGAGTTTGTCTGGACTTGTTTATTCCTTTGAAAAGGTTCAAAATAATTATGTTTTAGTTTATGTGTATATTATTCTCTTGTGCTTCTGAGTTTGGTTATAGTTCTTGGTTTTTTGTTTTATGTTAGTTCTCCTTCGTGTCCAGTCTGTCTCATCTGTGTCCTGTCTTCTGTGTCTCTGTGTTTCATTGTTTGCCTCCCCAGTCTGTTACATCTACATGTCTGTTTATCCCCAGTCCCAGTGTCAAGTTCACGTGTCTGAGTCTCAGTGTGTGGGTTATTTCCTGTTTTACTTTGCTAGTCCCTCGTCTCGTGTATGTCATGTTCAGTTTTGTTTCCTGTGTCTCGTCATGTTCATTCTGTTCAGCTGTGTTCCCCAGCTGTGTCCTCTCTGCCCTAATCTTCTCCTGTGTATATATTGTCTACATCTTCCTCTACTCATTGTTGCGATCTCCCTCATGTTGTGTGCTCTTCTGTCTGTCCATCAATGTTATTTTTTTCAGGCAGTTAGCTCCAGCTTCACTCTGCCTTATGTTTTGTTGAATCTGCCATTTGCCAGCTAATAAAGCTGTGTTTAAGTTTAAATCTGTCTGCCGAGTCCTGCATTTGGGTCCACACTCTCTGCTTGCCACACAACATATCATGACAGAAGATCGCGACCAGTAATGGACCCAGCGAACTTAGACCTGTTTGAGCGGCAACAGGTAGCGTTTTCCCTTCTGGAGGATAAGTTAACATGTAAGCCCTGACTTATCCCAGATTATGAGCCGCTGTTCCAGGGAACTCCCTGGCCCTATGGGGTCCTCTGAGACACTCCTCTTCCTCTTCTGCGACTGCTCCTCCTCCACCCAAGCCTCCAGTGATGAGAGTGTGGGTTCAGTCTGTTTCTGGTCACTCACTCTCCAGCCTCTTCATTCATCTGCTCTCCTCCACCACCAGCACCTGTATCCCACTCTAGGCAAAGGTGATCTCGGCGGCAGAAGACGGGGTATGAGGCTGAGTTCCGCGGTCTTACCCAAGTACAGTCTATCCTCCGGTTCCTGGGAATCCCTGAGTCTGCACTAGACAGCCCCGCCACCTCGACGACGCCCGGTTTTTCTGCCTCAACGATGCCCAGCACTCCCACTTCAATGACGCCAGACTGCTTGTTGGAGGACCCACTGCCCTGTTTGTCAGAGGTTCCGCTCTGTGGTTTGCCGGAGGCACTCGCTGCTTCAGTGCTCCAGTCCCCCTTTTCCTGGAGGAACCGGAGATCCCACCGCCGTCGCTGCTCCTCACCTTGGGCAGTACCAGCTACTTCTCCGACGCATGCTATAGCTGAGCCACCTAAAACCACCTCCACAGTGAATAGATCCTCCTCATCTCAGTGTGCTCTTTCAGAGCCAGCTGGTCTTAAGACTATGTGCTCCTTCAGTGAGCTAGGTGAAAGAACCAAGACTGAGAACTTTATTTCTAAGACTGATTTAAGCAGGGTTAAGGATTGTTTCAGAAACAGCACATAAGCCTTCGTGTTGTGCTTCAGAATCAGCAAATAATGAATTCTATTGTTGTATTTCTGGGCTGGTTAATTTAAGAACTGTTTTTTCTGCTCCTGAGATGACCTGTACTACTTTGCAATTCAGTCAAGCTGGACAACTCCTGCACCTGTACCTGTTCCTCAGGTGGGAGCAGCTGGTGTCTGGCCTGTCCCTGCACCCATGCCTGTCCCCAGAGTGAGGGTGGCTAGGGCCCAGCCTGCACCAGTCCTGGTCCCTGGAGTGGGAACGGCTGAGCACCAACTATAGTCCCAGTCTTCAGAGGAGGTGCTTGGGCGTCCCCACAGTCCTGGGCATCCCCAGTATCCCATGAAGCCGGAGCAACCAGAGCCTGCTGAGCGCCCTGTGCAGCCCCAGCTGGAGCAACCAGAGCCTGCTGAGCCTGAGTGTCCCGTGCAGTCCCAGCTGTTGACGGAGATGGTTGTGAGCCCTGCGCAGCCCCAGCTGTCGATGGAGACGGCTGTGAGCCCTGCGCAGCCCCAGCATCCTGCTAAGCCCTGAACCTCCTGCTCTGTCTGAGCCAGAGAGTCCAGAGCCTAAGGGTCCTCGCCACTGACCCTGGCCTCCAGCCAAGCCACCCAAGGGTCTCTGTCGCTGTCGTCAGCCTCCAGCCAAGCCACTCGAGGGTCTCTAGTAGTCATCTGCCTCCAGAGGGCTTCCTTCACTGCCATCGATGTCCTCCAGCCAAGCCACCGAAAGGTCTCCGCCGCTGGCAACCCGGCCTGCCCCCAGAGTTCCACTGTCTGCACCGCTGGCTTCCCAGGCAGACCCTATGAACTATTTTTGGACTCTCTTATGTTTATTGTGTTCCTTTTGATTTTGTTTCGATTTTGATTTTGGTCCACACTCTCCACTTGCCACACAACGTATCATGACAAGAGGCCATAAGAAGATCATTTGTAACCTTCACTAATGCTGTTTCTGTACTGTGATGAGTTCTGAAACCTGACTGAAACTCTTCAAATAAACCATTCCTCTGCAGATGATCAGTTAGCTGTTTTACAACTACTCTTTCAAGAATTTTTGAGATAAAAGGAAGGTTGGAGATCGGCCTATAATTAGCTAAGACAGCAGGGTCAAGTGATGGCTTTTTAAGTAATGGTTTAATTACTGCCACCTTAAAGGCCTGTGGTACATAGCCCATTAATAGAGAGAGGTTGATAATATTTAAAATTGAAGTATTAATTAATGATAGGGCTTCTTTGAGTAGTCTTATTGGAATGAGGTCTAATAGACACGTTGATGGTTTGGAGGAATTAATTATTGAAGTTAACTCAGAAAGATCAATTGTAGAGTCTAAATAAATATCAACAGTACTGAAAGTAGCTGTATGTAATGATACATCTGTGAGATGGTTATTAATAATTTTTTCTCTAATGGTTAAAATTTTATTTGTGAAGAAATTCATGATGTCATTACTAAGTTAAATAAAAGGGCTTGAAATTCTGTTGTAGGTTCCCAAAATGTTATGAGAACCTCTTAGGCACCTTTATGAGTCCCCAAGGATGCTGAACGCTTTGTTTCTTTTCACATTTTATATAAGAAACAATGCAGGCATTATATTGAAACCATGGAAAATGCAGATATCCACCATTGACTATACAAATGCACAATTGGCTCACACACAACACACACCACACTGTAGAATTTGTTGAACTGATCTAATTCTGTCCTTCTCTTCTTCTTTATCACCATCCCTCTCTCCCTCACTCTCTCAATTATAGTGTCTGCCTCAGCATAATGGCTCTCAGAAAATTAAGGAGACACTGCAGCACTACTGGTTGTAAATTACATAATCAATATGGTCTGATCTAAAAGTGCAGACAGTGTTCACTACCATCCACACTACTGCATACAAGAGTTTATCCACTTGCTAAACCACCTAAGCATACATTTATTATGTGAGTCTATCTTTTTGTCTGTCTGTCAGCCCCTAACCTAGCAGACTGCCAGGTTATAAAATATATGAACAATTAGAGTTACAGTTTCTGTGTAATTGGGGTTATGTTGTGCTGTTTTCCCTAAGAAATATGTATTGAAAAAGATGCTATAGCAGCCACCTTCCAGTTACTTTGTTTTAATTCTGGTGACTGCAGAAGTTCTTAAAATAATCAGTAAAACCCTTCAAATTATAATCCTGCACTTGCACACAAAATAAAGCTAATTTCTTATTCTTTGCAGTGGTTTTAGCATAAGTCATATGAATGAGTACAATTGGCTACAAATACTGGTTGCATGTCTTTGTAATCAGAATAGATCGTGTGCCTTCTCATTGTAATAGTTTTACTCTCCAAAAAATGTTAATATTATTTCATTGTGTAAGTCATCACATGGTCTACCTATTGTAAGAAAAATGAGTACTGTCTTTCTGATTCTAAGAGCACTATATACTGCTTTATTCCAAAGCTGCTAAGACCACTCAGATTAGCACAAGGTTTTCCAATTCGCAGAGTTAGTATTGTGAAGGTGATTTTAACATAAACCACAATCTTCTTGTAATCCTAACTAAGAAGCTTTTAGTTTTTAAATCTGACCAAGCACTTTTTGGTTAAACTTACTTGAGTAAAAGCAAAACTATAAATTGTATGAAAATAAAATAAAACAAAGGGCAAATTCTACAAGAACTAGAGTCTTCTTGCTGAAAAACCTCTGAATGTGTACTTTATCACTCTTTCAAAGAGGGTCATTAACTCTCCTTGTCTTTTACAGTGCCCAGGCACTGACGAAGGGACAATGTGTGGCTATTCAGTCATGGTAAAAAGAAAGTACACCCTCTGTCAGATCTAAGGTTTTGAATATGAGGACATAATAAAAATTTATCTAATCCTTATCAGGTCTAAAAATTAGGTCAACACAAACCAAGATGAACAACAACAGATGACATATTACACCATGTCATTATTCATTTAACAAAAACTAAGCTAAACTAAACTAAGTAGAACCACTTTTATCAGAAATACCTTAAAGTAATTATTTTCAGTATGACTTTTTCAATTTCTCACATAGTTGTGGAGGAATTTTGGTCCACTCTTCCTTACAACATTGCTTCAGTTCATTGAGGTTTGTGGGCACTTGTTTATAAACAGCGCTGTTATGGTGCAGCTACAGCATTTCAGTCACCTAGAGGTCCTGGCTACTGCAGCACCTTGATTGTGTTCTTTTTTAGCCATTGCTGCTATGCTTGGGATCATTAACGTGTCACATGACCGAGTTTTGGCCAAGCTTAAGATGTCATTGTTATGATCCTGGGTCTCCAACCCAACGTTTCCTTGTGCATATGCGTCAACCGCCATGCAGCCTGTTTCAGTTGCTCCTGTTTTTTCCCGATACTTTTAAACTTTTTTCTTACTTTCTTTATCTTTTACTTATTATTTCTAGAGTGTTTAGTGTGTTTTAAATAGTGTTTTCTCAAACATGTGGGTTGAGAGAGTTTTGTCCTGCTTATCGCTAAGGAACTGTTGCTTTCAATGAGCAATGGGACCGCGGCGCAGCAGGCACACTTTGTTTACTCCAGGGATCAGCTGATTGCCCTGAGGCCGGCTGGCTTGTCGACCAGACCTACTGACATAGTGGCTAAAATCTGGAGGAAAACACACCATGGATACAGAGATGGGGGACAGAAGAGGAGAAAGAGGAAGATGGTGAGACAGAGGAGGCTTAAAGAGAGGAGGAGGTATAAGCCATGTCTCCCGTCTATTATAATGGGAAACGTTAGGTCACTGGCTAACAAGATGGACGAGGTAACAGCGCTAGCCAGCAGTCAGAGGGAATATCTGTATTTATCCCTTCCTGTTCCCTTTATCATCTCTCTGTGTCTTATCCTTTTGTCTCCCCAGTCTGTCATATCTCCATGTCTGTTTATCCCCAGTCTCAGTGTCAAGTTCATGTGTCGCAGTGTGTGTGAGTGTGTGTGTGTAACTTCCTGTTCTATTTTGAAAATCTCCTGTCTCAATTCAATTCAATTCAATTCAATTTTATTTATATAGCGCCAAATCACAACAAAAGTCGCCTCAAGGCGCTTTATATCGTAAGGTAAAGACCCTACAATAATACAGAGAAAAACCCCAACAATCAAACGACCCCCTATGAGCAAGCACTTGCCAACAGTGGGAAGGAAAAACTCCCTTTTAACAGGAGGAACCAGGCTCAGGGAGGGGCAGCCATCCGCCGCAACCAGTTGGGGGTGAGGGGAGAAAGACATGCTGTGGAAGAGAGCCAGAGATTAATAATAGCTCATTAAATGCAGAGAGGTGTAAAAACACATGGTGAGTGAACAGAGGTGAGAGAAAGAGACATGCTCAGTGTATCATGGGAAACCCCCAGTACCCTAGGCCTATTGCAGCGTGACTAAGGGAGGATTCAGGGTCACCTGATCCAGCCCTAACTACAAGCTTTATCAAAAAGGAAAGTTTTAAGCCTAATCTTAAAAGTAGAGAGGGTGTCTGTCTCCCA
>VUQS01039198.1:12463-27184 GCA_015108495.1 Heterochromis multidens | reverse complement strand
GACGCTTTGTAAACTGTGTGAAGCAACTCTCACTGGTAAAAACATGACAAACTTTTACACTTTATATTTTAGTCAACTGAATCAACTTTAGATTTTTATGATATTTAGTTGACTAAAACTAGAAATAAACAAAAAAATGTAGATGTCTAAATTCTGACTAAAACTAAATGACATTTTAGTCAAAAGACTGTGACTAAAACCAAATCACAATTTGCTGTCAAAGTTAACACTGGTTATAGAGAGTGAATAGTGGACTTAAGTTCATTAGTCTGTAGACGAGTGACTAGAAATAGATTAATCAGAATCAGAATACTTTATTAATCCCAGAGGAAATTATGTTGAGAGAACACTATTTAAAACAAACTAAAGTTGCATAACTTCTGAAAGTATAATTGGACTGACCATTAAGTTCATTATATCGACTCAAAAAGTATATGTGAAATATGTGGATTTGTGAAAGGACCAGTTTCACAAAAATATTTTAGACTATCTAGTTAAGGCTAAAAAATCAAACCTTATCCCTCCACTAACTCAGCCTAAGTCTGATGTTACCACTGTCATTGACAATTGCATTCAGTAGTGGCACTTAACAATAAAAAGAGAGGAAAACATGGATCATAATTTGTGGTTTGCCCAAGGAAACTGTCCTAAGCCTGTCTGAAGAATTCACACACATACTGAGCCCTGCCAGAGTAACAAGCCAGAGCATCGAAGCTATGCTACAGACTTGGACAATGAGATTTCATCCAACAAGAAGTCCCTTATATTGTTTACTGTCGCTGTAATTTTTTTATTGGTACACTTAATTAATTCTTTCAAAGGACAACAATTTTCTGCCACTGTAATCAGAGCTGAGCAGTTAGCTGTCACTCAGTCTGCCATTTTTTCTTCTTTGAAATTAGTCTTAGTTTACTTTGTAAATTACATCTAGGGTTAAGGTTAAGTTTTCATTTAAGTGACCCCTCTTTACAGAATTTCTGCCTGTTTGGAGAAAACAATAGAAAATCTGTCACGTCTAAATGTGACTTCATTTGAAATGTCAAATCTTCTAGCATTTTTGCCCTTACTACTGTAGATGGGGGAAAAGTGAGAGAGACGTGGCTGTTCACTCAACCAGGAGAATGACTTAGAACTGAAGATATCAGCAAGTCTTACCTGTTTTACCATCTCGTCTCTGTCTCGTGGGCGGAAACTGCGCGGTTCTCCATTGCTATCTTGAATGTAGGAACACCTGTAGAGAGATGAAGAGTTTCGAAAAAGAAAAAGAGCAGCTTTTGTTTAAACATTCAAACCATTAAAAGATCACATTAAACCCAGCGTGACCTGTTTCTGTTACATGATCTCATGTAACACCAGACCACCTCCTCCTCCCTCATCCTCCAGTCACTCACTTCTTCAACATGATTTCAGATGCTCCTTTGCTGTAAAGCCGGAAGGAACCATCAGGCAGCTTGATCACCGTGCTCATGGATTTACGCACTGAGTTGAATGTATACACCTGAGAGAGAGGGGCAGGGGAGATGTGTAATACTGAGTACAATCAGAAATAGACTTGAATATCCCTGGCTTAAAGACCTACAGTGTGTGCTGAAGGTGTACCTAAAGATTTTAATCTGTATCAATGTGAGAAATCATGCTGGTTACAATGTCAACATGTCGACTCATCATAAAGTGGGGGAAATCAGCTACCCTCATTATTTCATCACTGAAAAGTGGCTGTGGCTTATGTAGCTATGAATAAGTGATGATTTGAGTCATCACAGTGATCTGCCAGCACCAGGGAAAACAACACACTTGTTTGTCTCGCGTCATTGTAGTAGAGAGAATGCTGTTGAAATCAATCGCCGAGGGAGTGTTTTATAATCCTATAAGATTTTACAGCAGAGGTGTCAAACTCAGGTTTACTAAGTCTGATACCCCTACTCATTTGGCAAGTTCAAAGATTGCACAATGAGAATCAAATCAAGGGCTAAATATATATATATATGCTTAGTTTACTGACATTCAATTCAATTCAATTTTATTCAGTTTTATTTATATAACGCCAAATCACAACAACAGTCGCCTCAAGGTGCTTTATACTGTAAGGTGAAGAACCTACAGTAATACAGAGAAAATCCCAACAATCAGACGACCCCCTAATGAGCAAGCACTTGGCAACAGTGGGAAGGAAAAACTCCCTTTTAACAGGGAGAAACATCTGGCAGAACCAGGATCAAGAAGGGGCAGCCATCTGCTGTGACCGGTTGGGAGTGAGGGGAGGGGTGCTTTCATTAAATCTTATGTACAATTTGGTCCACATAAAGACCTCAACCAGCAACAACAAAGTATATTAGCCTGTATAACATTTAGTCAAGCAGCATAATGCATTCTGATTGCAGTTCACGGATACAGTACCATACAGCAACAATAACAACCTCAACAACCCATTAAATTTAAGTCTTGCGCATATTTCTCTCACAGAGCCTGTTTCACAGATCTAAACATGACAACTCAACTACTGTGGGAGAAATTTAATTCAAATTCAAAAATCAAAGTAAAAGATATTTGACCATGTTTACATATACCATACAACCTAGGTCTCTGCCTTGAAACTCTGCACACAAAAAGTTTACATTTTCAAATAAACATTGCAGTTTCTCCTTAAAAAAAGTCAGATATAGGTATTTCCTCTGCTGTGATGAAACTTGCTAATGAAACTCATTTGAGACTTGGCTAGCAGAATATCTCCTTACAGTACAGTAACTTTCTAAAATGTCCAAAATATGTAATACAATTGCTTTTATATAGTTATTTTCTAATCTTACTGACCACTCAAAGTGCTTTACACTACAAGCCACATTTATCGAAATATTCATACAGCACTTTATTTCATGCACCTAAACACTTTTTCTACTTTTCATTCATACCTACAGCCAATTTAGAAACAACAAAATTAAAAAAAACACTGCATTGCCCACAACAATATTTTGATTGTGACTGTCTTAAAGATCCAAATCCACATATTTCAAAGAAGGTCAAGGAACCTTTTCAAATGTTTTGTTTTTTGTCTTTCACTGTGTATCTTATTCTTTCTAGTTGAGAGTTTGACTAAATTTGTCTTTTCTTGTAACATTTGGTTAATGCAGGGATTCTTTTTCAAAAACTGCTATTGAAATTCAATTAATGCTGCTAACTTTTTGGCATGAATTTTTATTAATTTTATTATATTCATCTTCTTCTAGATGCAAACCAAGCAGGAACAGCTTTGGGGATTTCTTTTGACACAATTTTCTCGTCACTGACCTCTTCCCAAAATGTTTAAATCTTTTTGACAAACACAGTGAAATGTTGTTCCTTTGGCCTATGCGTATTTACTACATACAGTATGTCTTCAGATTTTTTAGGAAAATATTTCAACTGTAGCTAGATAAATTGGATTGACATCTGTACCAGGCACGAGGAATCTAGTATGAATATAGGCTATTAGTTTCATTGGAGTGTCAGTGCATATTATGTTATCGTTCTTTCCCTTTTTGTTCATGATTTTTTCTTTGGGAGGGTACAAATTTATGCAAGTGACCCTGTGAATGTTTTATGTCTTTACATTTGCAGGTAGGTGATGGCATCTCTCTTGTTAACAGAATGCCAAAAATGTATCCCACCTGTTAACTTGCCATTCATGTAGGTGTTGCTTGGGTTATCCCCCCTGTTAAAAATTGATAAATCATCTACTACTGACCCCAACTGTGTTGTCTCACAAAGTGTAATCTTGTGTACTATACAATGGAGCACAGTTAGACCTGTCTACATAATCAAAAGTGCAACAGAATGCAGTTCTTACTTTGTTTTGAGGGCACTGAGTGTGATTAGTTCCCATTGGATTTTGTATAATAAAGCATATTGTGAAAATATATAATTTTGTTCTTGGACTTTAAAAGACACAAATTAAAGTCTATTGATTATTCTCTTAGTTAGATGAGTTCAAATACACAGTGACCTAACCTTCTTGCAAACATTTCTGAATTGTTCTAGAAATAAAAATGGAAAACTGGTGAAAGTGGATGTGGTGTATGAGTTCCTACCTTGTACAGTCTCTCCTCAGGGACCTGCTCTCTGATGGGGGCATAGTCCTGCTGCAGGTCTAACACAAATCCCAGCAGGCCACACTCTGTCTTGTTGCCCACCTGCTTCGCCAGACCACCTTCCACATCAGGTGGCTGATGGAAAGTTAGTATGAAGCGAGTGAGCAGTGGTTGATTGGAGAGCAAGAAGTGATGGAGGACAGAAAAAGTATAAAAATAAAAATGATATTAAAGCAAAAGAACAGGAAAAGGAGAAACCCACAATTCCCATTAATTATTGACAAACAATGATTACTAAAGGATGATTAAACCAGAGGACAACCTTCTGCAAAAAAATGGCAATACATGACTCACTAAGATCTTGGAGGTGTAGGCGCTGTTGATAGCAATAGCATTGACTACCAGATTCAGTGTTCGGGGGTTGATCTGTCCAGGTTCTGGGATCACACGGTGGTGCACATCACCTGGAAACAACAATCTCACTTTAACACACATCAGTAATAGATTTCACCATCAAGCTGATAATATGAGTCACTCATGGCATAAAGTTGTTTTGTCTTATTTATATACATAAATTACATATTACATATTTCTCTGTATATTTCTTCCCACATAAAAGATAAAAGACTGCTATGATTTTTTTAAGTATTTCAATTGTTTTCATTATTTTATTTCCATTGTTTTGAGATATAATGGCCTGTAAGCCAACAAAGATTTTCTGGGAATGTATGTAGTACAGTTATGTGCCAGTACATTACTGACAGCATTTCAGAGGCACTTTTTTCATCATGCAGAGTGCTGCTGAGCCTGTGAGAACAGTTGTATAACGTATTCTGTGGCTCTGCAGGAGCTTTGTCAAGCCCCAGAAAATAACACCAGTGATGTCATCATGTGACTACAAATTTATGACAGAAAGTAATTGTTACAAACTAAGACATTTTGTTTGAAATATGTCAAAAAAAGATTCGGCATGTTATGGAGCTTATGTTTTTGACTCGTAACAGTCAAGATATCTTAGACTGTGCTTTATCACTGTTAACCAATTTTTTGAAACATGTTTCTTGCAAGTCTCTTAACTTTGTGAAAGTGCAGTTTTATATTGCAGAAGTCCAATTTTGAATTTACAATGGGAACATAAAATATGAACAACAAAAACAGGTGGCTGTCTACAATTCATTGTGGATCTAGAGAGACTGTATTAACTAACAACGACAACAGCAACTGCACTGTTATTAAAGATAAAACAGTTATATAAAGCTGTGCATCATCTGCAAAACAAAACATATAATACTAATAATAATAATAATAATAATACTAAGCATACCAAGCAGGAGTATGCACAAACAACAATGTTTCTATCCCGTTTAACATCGTCCCTTGAGGCAATGTTAAAGGGGACGTTTTATTTTCTGTCATATATTTACTGTTTCAAATAATGAGGCCAAAGTTTCAATTAATGAGGTCAGCTTATAGAATCTTTCTATTTACTCTACAGGACTATCCTGTCAGTAAATGCAATATAGAACTACACTTCAAAATGCCTCAGATAATATTATAATAAATAAAGGTTTGATTTAGACAGAATTAGAATTATTTGGAAGTTTAAAACATCTGTCTTCAATTTTATTGAAAAAAGTTCTAAAAAATATCAACAAATGGTATATGGCAATTGATGGTGACTGCTAGAATAGGTCAGAAATACAAGATGGGAAATGATATGCCCCAAAAAAGGCTGAGGAGGCATTGACTGAGTGGCTATACCAACACCCAGTATAAAGTTAAATAGGATTATTTTGAACTTTGAATCATGCAAAGCTACTTTAATAGAATACAAGTATGAAAATATCAAGTCCCCTTTAAGTGTCTGAGATATATGTGTTGCAATTACAGCAATTTTTGAGTTATCCATTCTTAGTGTGCCACCACATCCACTCTGGGAACTACTTATTTAATAATAACAGTAAAAACTAGGTTACATGAGTTCTGCTTCCCTTCTACTGCTCTGAGAACTGTTTTCTAAAAGATTTATTCATACTTAGCATTACATTGGACAAATCTTCAGAATGGCATTTATGAATTTTCACTTGTACTCACCTATGTAAGTCTGCACTACAGTCATGCGGTTGGTGGTGAGGGTGCCTGTCTTGTCGGAGCAGATGGCCGTAGCATTGCCCATGGTCTCACATGCATCCAGGTGCCGTACAAGGTTGTTGTCCTTCATCATTTTCTATAAATGACAGCAATGGAGTGCAGAAAGATGTGTGAGGGGAGGATAAGAGGGAGGGTGGGATGGGATTGTATGGTATGAATGAGGATGGATAGAGGAAGTATAGAAGGATAGAGAGAAATGAATTGCAGAAGTAAGGAAAGAGGGGGGCAGGGAAATCTAAGTAACTTTCTAATTTTAGGAGCAGATATAATGCGGATTTTCATTTAAGATACTATTTTTGAAAGAAGCACTACATCAGATAAGTGCCGAATTACATAGAATACTTGGACTGGATAAACAGTATACACTACAAGATCCAGCCCTTTTTCTGAAACTACATGGACACTTTATTAAGGTTCTGAATCATATTCATTTAGAAAACTGATTTAGACAGTTTTTCGGTCTAGATGCTGCCTTTCACACAGTTGACCATTCAGTATTACTGGACAGACTGGAAAACTGATATGGGCTTTTGGGCTCTCTCTCTCCGCTTTCCTGTCTGTCTACACTGATCCACTATCCAATAAAGGCAAAAATGCCAAAAAAAAATCTTAAAAAAAATAAAATAAATAAATAATCACATGTGGCAGAGCTGTTTTCACCAAATCCAGACACTGATTTCTGTGTGTAAAAGCACTTACAGGTCAACTTTAACAGATGGTTAAATATCATTACAATACAATATCTGCATTTCATCCTACATTGCAACAATCAGAGCAGCCATGTCAAGACAAGACCCTGACAAAACAATCAATGTTTTCATTTCTGACATTCACACTTCTGACAGTGTGTCTTTTGTCTTGTCTTCCTCCCCTCACTCCCAACCGGTAGCGGCAGATGTCTGCCCCTCCCTGAGCCTGGTTCTGCTGGTGGTTTCTTCCTGTTAAAAGGGAGTTTTTCTTTCCCACTGTTGCCAAGTCCTTGATCATAGGGGATCGTCTGATTGTTGGGGTTTTCTGTATTATTGTAGGGTCTTTACCTTACAACATACAGCGCCTTGAGGCGACTGTTGTTGTGATTTGGTGCTATATAAATAAAATTGAATTGAATTGAAACATGTTAAAATGAAGCTTATGCGTAAGTTCATTAAAGATGATCTGTAATCACTCATCTGCCTGCTTTCCTGGGTGTTCGGCTGCTAGTCTGTTCTTTCCATCACTCCCACGGTGTCAAACTCAATGATGACATCATTTCTGTACTCTAATCATCTTCTTGCCTGCTTTCTTTAAACCAGTCATTCTCCATTCTGCGTACTTTAAATCTCAGTGCTCTTCTGTCATTCTCCCTTTCAGACTCTCATTCATGCAACCCACCATCTCCCCATCTCCGCCTTACCCACCAGCATCTAGACTCCAGGGGGTCCTGTCCTAATTCCTATCACCACTGGGATTCTGTTCTGCTATGATGGGTCATCTGAGTCTAATTGCCAAATAGCTTAATTGAATTCCGTATCTCGACCGGTCCAGGGTGTACCCCGCTTCTCGCCCTATAGCAGCTGGGATAGGCTCCAGTCCCCCCACAACCCTGAATTAGATAAGCGGAAGAGAATGGATGGATGGAATTCTGTATCGCAATACAGAATTCAATACAGATAAAAATTAGCCTGTGTGGCTAAATCTGGGATATTTACATGATGAATTTAAGTGCTCGTGTTAATTAATATGTATTGTCCCTTTTAAATAAAAAAATTTAAAATAAATAAATAAATCATGTTCAATTCTTCCAAATGAGCTCTCCTTATTGAACTGATGCAGTGGGCTTTTCTCAGGTCATTTCTGAGTTCATATTTTTAAAAATTTTCTTCAAAAAAATTTCTGCTCTTTTAGGTTGCATCTTAATCTTTTACTTTTCCTTCATGTTTTAAATGTATTCAGCAAAGAATTTTTCCGATTTCCTTTTCGCATGAGATGTGCTATACTTACCCTACCCTACCTTACATTTGACCTTGTACACATGACTGTAAAAGTAAATGGAACAACATGCATACCACTTTTCAAGTGGAAAAAACAAAGATTGCAATGATGACTTAATAGCTTAAAGACTTTGTGGAAGAACCACTGAAATCAGTGTCATTAGTTTAGTTTCATAAGCTGCAGGCACGGAACATAATTTTGTGTCCCTCAGTGTCTAGAGACATCCATCATATTTGAGAACAGACCAAGTGGCAATCTCTGAGGGTGAAAAATGAACCCAATGTGAATGTGTCAAAAACTGCAGTTCCTTTAATAGCCACGTGACGCTGGCTCCGAAACTCCCATGTCAAAATGCCCAACTTGAAATAAACATGTTTACAAGCTGGTGCAAAAAAAATGCCTTGGGTGAATTTTTTAAAAACTCACCCATTAAAATTGAGGTAATGCTTTAAGTTAAGGTCTCTCAGTGGAATTAGGTGGAATTAACATTATTTGCCTTCTTGTTCTTTTTTTAGTATGAAGCTTAACTTATCAGAAAGAATTAAAAAAAAAGGAAACAGCTGTTTTTTTAATCTAAAAAACATGCAAACTCTGGGTAGAACTGTCTGCAACTCTTCTTGTCAAATAGCATTAACAACCCAATCAGAGAGCATCAAGTCCTGTATGTAACCTGACAGGTAATGCTGGGGGCAAAAAAGAAACACTTTCATATATGCTCATTCAAAACATCTGATCTGGAATTTGACAGCTGGACAGTCAGAGGATCCAAATTAGGGAAATTTCAGTGAGGACCTCAAAGTCAGACTGCACTCCAGACTGGATACATTCAAATGACACATACTTTCCAAATGCTGTGGTTGTCCATCCTACTGATTTAGGGGTTACAAATCTGCATTCCTTTCATATATACAGTATTCACATTCATGCTTTGGCTGATTTTTTTCCATGGTAGTCTCACAGTGAACACAGTGTGACCAGTTGAAGCACCAGCAGCTCCTACATGTCCATGTGGTTAATCCTTTGTTAAAGCTGACAGGTGTGTGTACCTTGACAGAGTAAGCCAGAGAGATGGTGACAGCAAGAGGTAAGCCCTCTGGGACAGCAACAACCAGCACAGTGACTCCAATAATGAAGAACTTGACAAAGTACTGGATGTAGACCGGTGTGCACTCTGGCAACCATGAGTGACCTGCAGCACACAGCAAACTGCATATTAAAGCTAAAAAACCTCTCTTTAAAAGAGCAGGAAACATTCAAGATGACAGGAAAACATTGTTGTGGGTAAAAACAGAAATGAGAAATTGTATGTGTTGGAAAGCTGCATAAACACAAACCTTCAACGACAAACGTGTTGATGACAAAGAACAGCACCAAAATGATGACAGTGATGGCTGACATCACCAAACCTGTAGGGAGATTAAAGAAGAGACAACTCATCAGAGTCGCTCAGTCAAGACTGTTCTGACATGCATTTTATGTTGGGCCTGAAGTGACGCATGTTAAGCGAATAAAAAGCTATCGTTCACATTCCATCACAAGTTGTAGCAGTTGAGAACATCATCTTGCACACACGTGTCTGTCTTTGAACAGTAACACATCATTCTACCTGAGTCTTTGCACTTTATGTGCAAAGTTTTACACTACTCCCACAATTTCTTTTTCGTACTCAGAAAGCCATACATTGTTGCAACAAAAGCTCAGTGGGACACACAGCTGCAGATTCTACTTTGTGTGCTCTTTTTTTAGAGCACACCACACAACTATAAGGGCGTGAAATCCTGCCCAGTATAGGGATGCGTTGTGTACCTGCTTTGCCAATCTGAACAGCCAGTTTTGTGAGCTTTCCCTGCAACACACTCTTCTCTTTCTTTGGAACATTGGTCTTCTTCTTCTCTCTGTCCTCTACCTCTCCTCCTTCTGCACTCTTCAGAGGTTGCATCTCCATGGCAACTCCCCCATCCTGCTTTTTGGCTGAAAAACATACACATTTGAAAATACTGTAACTGTCTTGAGCACTACACCTGACAATAAAGGAAGCTCATTCCACATTCAAACCATACTTCAAGCACATATAAGCTTCTACCTTTGTTCTGATTGTTCTCCACTGCACCATCAGGTTGCTTTCCTGAGACAAAAGGAGGGCATGTTAGACAGAGACATAAAGGTCAAAGAAAAGAAATACAGAAAATAATAAAATAAATAGTGCATATTTATTGTGATAAACTTGCAGAAACAGAAAAACATACAGAAACAATACTAAAGGGAACAGTTCATTCTTCATACACTGGGTCATACAAGAGAGTGAGAGACATTTTCAAAGGCATTAATCCATCACACAACCTGATATCACCACATTGGTGTTCTCACAACACCATTATCAATCTTGTTCTAGGTTCACTGGAACTGTGTTTCGCCAACTCAGGAAAAAAAACACAGATGGGAGAAGTCTGGCTTCTTGACATTGTTAACTTTGTGAAAGGTTGTATTTAATGGAAACCAATCAGTGTTTTCTCCATTTTCCATTATAAATGGGACTACAGTGAGAATTCTAACAGGAACTAGAAAGAGAGATCATATTTCCCCTATATAGGCTTCTAAAACTGAATTTAAAATCCTTCTCCTCAAAAAGTAGAAAGGGAGGCAGAACCTTCAGTTATCAGGCCCCTCTTCTGTGGAACTAGCTCCTGGGTTAGATTTGGGAGACAGACACCCTCTCTACTTTTAAGATTAGATTAAAAACTTTCCTTTTTGATAAAGCTTATAGTTAGGGCTGGATCAGGTGACCTTGAAGCATCCCTTAGTTATGCTGCTCTAGGCTGCTGGGAGACTTCCTATGATACACTGAGCATTTCTTCTTCACTCACTTCTTTTCACTCCCCGGGGTATGTCCCACTGCTGCATATCATTATTTTTTCGTCTTCTCTCTTTCCCATAGTTTGCATTTTGTCCTTGTTTCTCTATGCTCTCCTTTTTCTCCTTTTTCCCTCACACCCAACTGGTCAAGGCAGATGGCTGCCCCTCCATGGTTCTGCTGGAGATTCTTCCTGTTAAAAGGGAGTTTTTCCTTCACCTCATCGCCTAGTGATTACTCACAGAGGATCATCTGATTGTTGGTGTTTCCTCTCAAATTTTGTAAGGTCTTTACCTTACAATATAAAGCATTTTTAGGTGACTGTTATTGTGATTTGTAGATGTATAAAAAAACTGAATCGAATTAACTGTAGGGGGGTGGGGATTAGAGGGTGACACTTGCTCTTAAACCAGTGTGGAATAAATACCAAACTAATTTAAAATTGGCTAAAAATCCAGAAGTTTCCACACCACTTGCCATGATCTTTGACAAAGTCTAAACAAATAGTTGTCTTTTGCCTGAATACCAATGAAAAAAAAAAACAAACTCAAAAAGTCCACTAAGTCTTAAAATAATACTTTTACATTAATTTCAGTTTCAAATGGGACACAAACCCATATCTTGTGGGTGAAAGTCATGTTTGATCCCACCACAACCTCATATAAAGGCTTTAGTTTCCCCATTCCCACACACCCACCCCTGTAAGCTGAAAAACTGTGACATCACAACAACATGACTGATGCTGCAGGAAGAACATCAACACGGTGATATCAGATACACCTAAGTGGCATCATAGGGCACTGTCACTTTCACTGTGTACACTGTGGGGTCCATTCATTAGTTGAGGAAAGGAGTGGGGCAGATAACTTTATGCTCACATACCATTGGTGACTGTGCTGTAACTGGCATCTGTAGTGATGAGCAACTCAGTACCCTCCTCTGTTTGGGTAAATGTGTGACAAAGGAAGGTTTTTTGGGAAGGGGTACATGAAAGGATTTGGCAAAAAGGGAAAAACAAAAAGACAGCAAATGAAGAATAAAAAAACTCAAGAAGTGAATGTGTTTGTATGCACAACTCTGCACGCAGAATGTTTATTATGTAGAATGAAAAAAATTAATTGAATGTAACCTCAAAATAGGAGACAGATTAAAGAAGAAACGTAAACAGCCCCATAGCAAAATCCCACTGCATGAGGAAAAACTAACAAGTTCTGGCATTTGTAGAAGTCTTCTGAATAATGTATTAGTTCCAGTAAATGAGTGTCTGAACGATCCAGCCCACAGAGGCAGCTGCACTGAGCTGCAACACATCCCAGGACGCAACGAACTCTTTGGGAACAGAATGAGGACAACAAGCCATAAGAGTACTTCTTTAATAAAATAAGCATCATCAGGCAGTTTGTTGCTGTCCATTTCTGCATTCCAGGAAGATGTTTTCTCCTTTTCAAAGACGCCAACAATAGCAGACACATTCCAATGCAGAAGTGAGAACTGCCGCGGTACTGTAGAGGCATGGAAGAGTGCACTAGTAATGATATTAACCTTAAGTGCTTCTGAAAGTATTTGTAGCTTCTGCTGTCTGCAGCTCTGCTCTGACTGCAAGGCTCCTACGGAACAAATATGAGCACAGACTAATGCTTCGTGCGTTGACCAACCAACACTCTTCCCTGAATCTCTCCAGCTGCCTCACTCTCCCCTGCTCTTTCAATAATTGATTCAATCTGCAGCCTCTCCCTCTCTCTCTCTCAGATTAAGGGTGGGGAGGAGAAACAGTGGAGGGCAATGCCAGAGATAGGAAAGTGAAAGAGGGCACAGGAGTGGGGTAAACAAGAGAAACAGTGAGAGAATCAGAGAACGATGGGTAGGCAGATAGAAGAGGGGGAACATGAGAAAACAAGTGGGGAATGAGAGAGGGAAACAGGTAGTGGAGAGAAGGATGACGAGGATGTGGGCTAAATTATCTATGAGGTTAAACTGATGTGTTTCCTGTTGAAGCTCTTATCTGAAATCATTCAGGCACCCAGCTAACCCTGCACACACACACATCCCAGCACACGCATGCCGCAATGTGTGAGTATGGATGGATTATGAAACAATGGGCCCCTGGGCACAGACATGTAACAGCCTACCCCCCCTCACCCCCGCCATAAAAGCAAGACCTCCCTACTGAAGCAGACACAAAACAAGACGGCTGTTATTTGTAGTTTCTGGTCTTTTCTTTTGTAGTGTTTTTGCATCATTGCATGTTTGTAAATGGACTGGTTCTTACATAGCGCTTTTCTACTATACCTGAGCACTCAAAGCGCTTTATACAACATGTCTCATTCACCCATTCATACAAGCACTTTTCTACGCCTTATCTAATATTCACACACATTCACACTCCGATGAACGCATCAGAACTTGGCATTCAGTATCTTGTCTTTTGTTAATTTGTAAATTTTTTTGCTTGGTGATTATTTTGTTTCTGTTAGTGGGTGTTTGTCTCTTTGTGGCCACTTTGTGTCTCTTTGTAGTCATTTTGTGTCTTTTTGTGGTTGTTTTATGACTCCTATGTATTTTTGTGCCTCTTACTGGTTACTCTTTGTATATTAGAAGTTTTGAATGCCTTTTATAGCTTTTTCTAATCAGTTCAGTTCAGTATCATTTAGTTTCCAAAGTGTGTTTGCTAGTTTCAGTTTAGTTGCTTAAAAATGTTAACATTATTTGTTTTTTTATTAGTTTCAGTGTTAGTTTTGGTATTTTAATTAGTTATAGTATTTGTTTGGGGCAGATATAAGAAGATCAGACCAAGTATTAAACACAAACACTCGACTCGTCACATAGACATCCCTTTCTCAATAAACACATGTGCTAAAGACTCTTCACGCTTGTTGTGTTGGAAATTTTGACTAAATTAACTAAAGACTAAAACTAAAGACATTTCTTGTATATTTTTTTTATTTTAGTGAGTTTTTTAAGCATACCACATTGTGAATTTTTAGTCTTTTTTTTAATTTCAGTTAACTAAGATGTTCTTTGTAATGTGTGTCACACTTACTTTGAGTTTTTAGTTTAGTTTTAGATGAATGATTACCTTGTTGCAAACAAAGGCCAACTAAAACAACTGACTTAATAGCATTTTGAGGTATTCATTCATGGAGACAAAGGTGATGAATGAGAGAGCTTTATCTGCTTCATCTGCTTACATCCTCTACTGGTTTGAATACGTTGAGAACAATACTGCATGTATCAATAATAATGATGAAAATATGTTCCTATATAGGCATTTAAAACTACCACAAAGCTGAAATATATATTCAATAAAATTATCTTTTATTAATAAAAGTCCAAAACACCATTCCCATAGATTTTGTGTCTCCGCTGGGTCACTTACCTTTCTTCTCTTTCCCATCTTCCTCCATGTCTCCAGCTCCCAGTAGAGTAAATATGATGCCTGTCTGTGAGTTGACACCAACAGCTGTCACCAGCATCCTGCCCGAGCCCTCCATTACATGGGTACCTTTAACATTCAAACACATGGGTAGTTTAGATTCAAATAACAGATAAGTGATACAATGTGGAGGAAAAAAGTTAGGGGTGAGCCCAACCCTAACCTTCACCTTAACCCTCAGCCAGAGTGTAGACTTTAGAGTTTAGAGATTTGGACTGGAGTAGGAGCAGGGTAACAAAAATATTGACTTG